>JAKCPI010018272.1:0-19336 GCA_023213315.1 Euborellia annulipes
AGTAGTTATGATACACACATTCAAAACTATATCAGGGAAAGTACAAAGAACTTCGTCTAGAAAACTATTCGATTTTCAAACAATGTATATTATTAAAAATTATATAAACTATTTAAAAGAAAATTTAATTCTTAGCATGTTGTAAAATGAATTCATCTAATTAAAAGAGAATCGAGATCGAGAGAAAAAGAAACCCATTTATAATTTTTTTTTTTTTTTTTTATCAGAAACTCATTGAAAAGACAAGCATTCGCTTTCTAACATTAAATTACTTACAAACATGAGAATTTCAATTAAGAATTTGAAAATGTGTTATTCATATTTTAAGAAAAACAAGTTTCGATTCTAATGGAGTTTATTATACAAAAATACAGTAGTTATAATCCTAAAAAAAAATTTGTTCTTGTGTAAATAAATTTATTTTTTTAAACATAATCGTGTTTCTTTTCAACTTATACGGATCGATTTTTAATATTATTTAATTGAGGGTGTTGTAAGGAATGTAAAGAATAAAAATTTATTTTGCCCTAAGAAATTAAATTTACTAAAACATTAAATTTACTGTAAAATGAGAATAACAATTTCGATATAAGCAAAAACATTCTTAGTAGTAACTTATTTATTTGCTATTCCTATTCTTAGATAAGACCAAACAATTTGGTGTCTTTTGAAACTAAAAAAATCGGTTGGATCTTGAATATTGAAATCTACCCTCATTTTTGATAGAGAAATTTCAAGAAATTAAAAAAAAAAATTATAAACCGATCATTGAAAAAACAAATTAATTACATTTTTAATCTTTAGTTTTGTTTTTAAGCATCTCATATCATATATTGATTATTGAAATATTGATATGAAAAAAATAAAACATTTTTCCAGTAGATTCTCATTATTTAGATTTATTAATGGTTTACTATTCCATAAATATTAGAATGCGAGTTCAAAAAGTCTTTAACTAGAAAACATCCCCAGACAAAAAGATTTATCAATTAGACATCCATAGTGTTTATTAATTTTTTTAAATAATTAAAATAAATATCGCATTAAAATGGATTAAAAAAAAACTTTTAGCTAAAAAAGAGGGAAGTCATTTAAGAAACTGACACTGCTTAAGAGCTTGTAAATATAAAATTTCTTTTTCAATAAAAAATTGAAGACTTTATTAAAATGACTCCTTTTCTAGAGAAATTCGGCAATTAATTTTAATTTTAGCCTTCGTATATTTAAAATCTGTAATTAGAATTTTAAATCAAATGATTACCTGATGATAGAAGAAGGGATGAGTGAGCGCCAACCACCTCTCAACAGCCATGACAATTGCCACCGATCCACTTCCAAGACCGAAAAACTTCCAAAGCACTCGAATGATACACATCTCCCAACCGGATTGTTGATGTTTCGTTAGCAAATGAATTTGAAGATTCATTTGAATTAACATGCCAACTTGTGCTACCAAATCGTTGATTGCCAAACATCGTAACATTAACGTGTGTTTGCGATTACTCCGGGTTTTTCGGTCCTGACGATAGAGTACAAACAGAGCGAAGAGATTACCGATAGCACCTATTAGGTAGAGGATAGTGACAATCACCTGCCCACCGATTGACAAATGGGGCTTATGGGCGCTTGTCACATTGACATCGTGAGACCCTGTGAAATTCATGGTTAAGGCATGACAGGGATGACTAGAGCGTGGGACAACCACTCGTGCTCCTCACCATGCCGCAATGTTTATAAAGAGCGAGCCTCTCGGGGCGCTGCGCATGACGGCTGCGCAGTTATTCTTCCTCTTCCCAAATTTTTCTTCAGCTGCTTCAATTTAGTCCTTTACGAAGGTCAAGGTGGCGGCCTCCAACCATTACCAGCGCAACACTAAATCCCTAAGTCTCAAAACAAAGGGTTAGAACTAATTAACAAGACATCTCTTTCATTTTCATACTCCAACTAATTATAGGCCTAAAGGATTTAGGAATATTATACTATCTCAGTGGCTGTCATTCATTCTTCTTGCCAGGCCCGCGAGGTCGTATAGTATGAATTTGTTTATATGTGATGAAAAAGTATAAAATTATTAAAAAACTGAATTTGTACAAGAAATTGATTAATCGATTTTAATCTGGAAGTTTATATCGTAGATCGTGCAGGTCTTATTCAGGAGTAGAATGAAGTAGTAGAAATGAATGTTTTAAATTTTATAATTTATTGCTTACCGACTGGATTCTGTACAGTAATTGACAGTTTTGGAGTTCTAATTGTCTCCAACCTCAGCTAAAATTTTTTTGTTAATATATATTAGACAATTATAAGACAACTATAAGAGATGTTGATGTTTTAAATAAATTAAATAAATGTGAAATCTATGTTACAACCTAAGGATGGAGACAATTGAACTACGAAACTGTCAATTACTGTACAGAATCCAGTCGCTAAGCAATAAATTATAAAATTTAAAACATTTGTTTTGATACTCCTGAATAAGACCTACGAGTAAACTTCCAAATTAAAATCGATTAATTATAAAAATATTTAACTGAATAAAAAATGTGGTGTGACTGGTCGCACAGCACACAACTTTCTCTTACCCTTCGGCTAGAGAAAGTTGTGCATTATGCTTGTCACACCAGATTTTTTATGTCGACATATATTTAGTTCCGCCGATATATTAGAATTCAAAATTTTTTTTAACACTCACACTTTTTCTCATTCACACTCACACTCACACACATATTCACACCAGTCTTCTCGGCAACTTAGACCATTTAAGACTTTGACGAAAACCGCTATTATTTATAACATCTATTGGGGGTCCAGGCATTTCTATTTAAGCCATTTGGTATCCAAATGGCTTAAATAAAATCATCAGACTGCCTGGGGTCCGAATCCGCGACGTTCGGTATAGAAGGTAGGCACGCTACCAACTAGACCAAGCCCGTAGGCCCACAAAATATATCTACGACTATATAAACTGTACAAAATTAAACAATTGATTAAATTAAATATCTTTTGGCCAAATTTGAGTACCTATTTGTAAGAAAATGTTAAGAAAAAAAATGTTTACCCCCAAAGAGGAAAAAATTTGCCCTCCCCCAAGAAAAAGTTGAAATGCCACTGTTTATTATTTTTTGAATATAATTTGTACGGACAGTACGTAGCGAGGGGGGGGGGCAAGGGGGTCATCATGCCCCGGGCGCTACTCACAAAGGGGAGCCAAATGGTCCGCAAAACAAAAAATAATTTTAATGTCCGGGAAAAAAATTTCCGAGTGACGGGAAGATTTGGTTCCGCAATAAAAATAAAATTTTTCAGCAGGAAGGGGAAAAAATTCCGCAAAAATTTAGCCTCCCTAAAAAAAGGTAAAATGATTTTAACAGCAGGGCAAAAAATTATCCCCAGGCAGGAAAATATTTGAGTTCGGGCCCCCCGAAAAAATTTTTTATATACGCCCCTGTATAATATTATATGGTTTTCGAATGGGGGGGGGGCGCTAAAAGGGTATTGTGCCCCGGGCGCGTGTTAAGCTCGCTACGCCACTGTGTACGGAAAATATTCGTGTATTAATCTTTAAAAAATACGAATTCGCGAAAGATATAAAAGTTGTGTGCTGCTTTATAGAATATTAATTAGAGATGTCACATAGCAGATATTATCTCTTTAGTATTTAATAATGGGCTCATATGCAAATTTAAATTTTATCACAATTCTAAGAATTCTATTTAAAGAAATTATTATAATTACATTCACTCATTAATCAAATAATTAGATTTAAAAGAGGCATTACAGGGCTTTAGTTTTTTTTTTTTTTTTTTTTTTATATTCAATTTAGCGACCCTTATTGATTTAGTTAGGTTTTGAATTAAGGTCATAAAATGGTTTTAAAACCCGGCAAACTTTTCTTTTGTCCATCTTCTAGTTTTCGTTCTTTCTCATGCTTCCGGTTTAGTTTCTTTTCGTTTATTTAAGAGTCTGAGGTTTTTTTCCATAAAAAAAAAAAAAAAAAAAAAAACTATAACATCAATAAGAATTGAATGAAGCCTGGAAGAAATTAGAGACCTTGGATTGAGTGCAGAACATGGAGGGGGGGGGAGGGCAGCTCTATGGAAAGAATGTTTATAAGTTTCTTTTAGTTATATGACAAGTGGCTAGATGGCAATACTAAGCTGTTTTCTTTCAAAAGACATGTTACTCTGTCAGTGGCTTTAAAATCTTGATATAAATGAATTAACTTTTTTAAATTAATAAATTACTTTTAATTATAAAATGTTTACAATTTATAAATGAGCTATTTGTAAAAAAAAAAAATTAATAGTACTACGTCTCATTTAAGTAGCTTAAAAAAGCTTCAAAATTTCATTAAGCAAAGGGTGAGAGAGTAAAGCAGTCAATAAACTTGAGTTCAAAATCTCTCTGGGAGCGAGTTTTTTTTCGCCCGCTTACAGTTAGTTCCCTGACAAGCGTATAGATAGCCCTAAACAGTGGCGCAACCAGGATTTGCTCCTGGGGGGGGGGGGGTTTCCGGGGGTTTCCGGGGGGGCTGATCTCAAATATTTTTCTGTGAAAATTTTTTTTTTTTTTTCGCAGAACCGAAGTTTTTTTTGCCTTGCGGGGAAATTTTTTCCAGTCCGTAAAAATATTTTACCTTTTTTTTTTAGAGACGCTAAATTTTTGCCGCCCCGTGGAACCAAATTTTACCCCATGTGCCGCCCGCGGAACCAAATTTTTTTTCCATGCGCCGCCCGCGGAACATTTCCTCTTTTGCGTAACCGAAATGATTATATTTTTTCTTTTCTATTTGTAATATATATATTTTGATTTTTTTTATCTCCTGGGGGGGGGGGGGGGGTTAAAACCCTAAACCCCCCCCCCTGGTTGCGCCTATGGCCCTAAACTTATAAACAATTTTTATCCTGGAGCTGTCCAATCTTGATTGTGTTTGATCTGTGTGGAGAAGCTCTATTCCGGAGAACTTGTATGTAAAATATGTATTTCCTATATAGACTATGTAACTTATAAAAAAAGATTGTATAACTTTGCTTTAGTTTTATAAACAATTGGAAATAAAAACTACGGTTGAAACATGAAAGACAGCAACATCCGAGAGCTTGCAGATTCCAACCATATTTATTTAAATTTATTGGTAGTCTCTATAACTTGAATAAATTGTATCACTCTGAGCGAGAAGCGAAGTATTGATTTTTAAATCATGAAACCTCTACCACCCTTCCAAAGGCCAATGACAGCTTTATTTCTATCCCTTAACTGGTACTTGATACGTCCCTGTAGATTTTAATTTTTCCCCGCCTGTTCTATTTAATTTTACAAATATGTTTTTTCTGAACTCTTTTGAAATATCTTTTTTTACTTAAATGATAAAGTAAATGGGGATAAAATTCAGGATATCTTGAGGAGAGGTTAAAAAAAAAAAAAAAAAATTGTCAAATACCTCTGTGAAGGGTGACTTATTTGAATCGAATTTACTGTTGAGAATCACTATTCTGATTTTATTGGAAATATTTACAGTTTTTTTTCTTTTTTAAAAATTTAATAAAAAATACTGTATTTATTAATTTTAAAAATATCCCTTTTAAGTATGCAACCGGGAAGGCACCGGAGGGATTCGAACCCTCGATCTCCTGTTTACTAGACAGGCGCTTTAACCAACTAAGCCACGGCGCCGCTGATCACGACTCTCTCACTAGTTTAATTCAACGCAGGTCCCTTGGAATATTTTCTTAATCGACACAAATCAAGAAAAACCTCTGAATGACCTCTTTTTAAAAGAAATAGTACGTCAAATGCAATTTTTTATTTAAATCACATATGATAAATCAATATGATTGTTCTCATTCGAATAGGGTATCGAAGATAATAACAAAACAACACCTCCAAGAATATGATACCCAACTCACAATTTTTCTTTCTAAGTGTAGATAGAATAAATAATATTAAATCAGGTTAATAAAAAATTTTATTAAAGAAGAAATAATAATAATTTTTATTTTCTATTACTTTTGTTAGCATAAATTTTGACTTTAATATCTTATATCTAAAAAAAAAATATGTCCCGAAAAATTGGCTGTCTGTACACCACAGGATTTTTAAGTAGGGGGATTTAATCTCCTCCTCTCTCATCACAAAATCCTAAAAATAAATAAATAATTATAGAGAATTTTATTATAAATAAACGCTTTTAGAAATTATAAAAAATATTCAATATTCTTTAAAATGTATTCATTTTTTTGAGTAAGGATGATAAACCCCTTCCCCTCTTCCCCTTTATTGGCAACGATTCTGGTGTGTACTAATTCGTATTCATCCCAAAGACTCCTTTTGTTTCTTTATAAGTCGTAAACAAAAAATTATATGGGCGGTAGCGTGGACTTTCTAATATTTTGTTTTGGAGAGTAAATGGTATGTAAATTTAGATAAATCCTTAAGAAAAATATAAAAAAAAATTTAAAATTTTGGGTTATTTAGAAGAAAAGAATGTTCAAATATCCCAATTATATAGGCAAACAATATAACAGTTCTAGCAAGATTTTGTCTAACTACAAGGCGTTCTTGATTTGTGGCGCCACTCGTATTGATACGGGGTAGGACCGAATTTTTGCTTTCTCAGGTTCGGCGATCGGTTCAAATTCTAGACCAATTATATAATTTATGTATAATACACATCTTCTGACAACTCCGCAATATGACTCAATGCTTTTTCATTGGAGCTAACACTCTCGATAAATGGACTGATGATCGTTATATTTCATTAAAACCGAAACTGTTTCCTCAAAAGAGAGTTTTATTTCGTGGAGACTAACTACCTGGCTCCCCGCTCCTTTAGCCTCTTATTGTTTTTTTTTTTTTTTTTTTTTTTTTTAAACATTCACACTTTTTTCTCATTCACACTCACACTCACACACACATTCACACAGTCTTTTCGGCAACTTAGGCCATTTAAGACTTTGACGATAACCGTTGTAATTAATATATCAATTTGGGGTTCAGGCAATTTCTATTTAAGTCATCTGGTATCCAAATGGCTTAAATAAAATCGTCGGACTGCCTGGGTCCGAACCCGCGACGTTTGGTATAGGAGGTAGGCACGCTACCTACTACGCCACACCCGGGGGCCTCTTATTGTTTAATACAACAGCCACTTTATTTCTTCAGGTAGGCCTATTAACAAAATTCACAAAAACATTTGGACACGCAATTACATATCCGGGGGTAGGTAGGCTGGTGGAACTAGAAGAGTGCACCATATTCCCCGAAGTCAGGGTATTTCCAGGAAGATGTTATAATGACGTAAAAGTTATGTTTCCATATAGGCCTACTTAAGAAAAAACGACAATAAAATTTTTTTTTTTTTTTTTTTTTTTGCCAGGTTGACGGATTTATTTCAAAAGTTGATACATATCTATTTTTTTTAATGTAAGAACTAGGCCCTACATAAAAAATTTCATCCGTCTAATTCGTTGGTTTTTATTTTCTCACCAGATTTTTTACATATTATGTTCACACACTTTCACATATACAGAGACATAATTTTAAAATTAAATTTTTTGGAGTTATCGAGAATTTCCAAAATTGGAGGGCAAATTTTTTCACGGTTACAATACTTTCTCTATATTTAAGAGAAAGTAAAAAGGCATTTGTTTTAATTTAAACTAAAATACCTGAATATGTTTTGATTTCTTCCGCCGCGCCTCCCCAACCACGTATCAGCTTTTCCTATTAATATAAATAGCATTTCAAAAATAGAATTCAGTAAGAAACACGCTTATTGTGAGAAACCACGTTTTCGCTCACACTTGTTATTTCATATATTACATTCGTTAAGTGTATTAAACATCATCTCATTCCATTTCTTCAGGTAAATAACACTTTTTGAAATTATACCCTAAAAAAAAACCACAACGATTAAGATATTGTAAAATTAATAAAATTCCAAAATTTATGTTAACATGGTTAGCTTATGTTTTAAATATTATTTACGTAAAATTAACATTAATAGATTATTTGATTTTGATTTTTCTATTTTTTCTTTTTTTTTTTGAGTTTTATTTATTTATTCAATATTTCAAAATTTTTAAAACTGCTGCTTTATTTTTTTATGGGAATGAAGGAAATAGGTCAAGATCTTGAGATCCATCTCTGAAAATAACCTTACCTTGTTACCATAAATGTGCAAAATGTAAAAAATAAGTCATGTTAGTCAGTAGCGTAGCCAGGTTTCTGCTTGGGGGGGGGCCCAAAAATTTTATGAACACCCAGGAGAGGGGGGTTCCTCCCTCCCCCCCCATATTCAAAAAACTTAAAGTGGAGAAACTTTTTTTTAGATAATATAAGAATTATAAATAAAAAACAAATAAAATAAAATTTTTTTCTTGAAATAAAAAATAATTTTAATACAAAATTCGTAAATATTAAAGATTTTTTCCATTATTTTAGATTTTAGAATTTATGAGAGTTAATAAAATAATTATTTTAAAAAAATTAGGGAAAACAATAAGTTTTTTTTTGTTTTGGTGAAGGCTTTGGGGGGCCCGGCCCCCTGGGCCCCCCCTGGATACGCCACTGATGTTAGTTCTATAAAAAATTTTCTAATTCTTCCTTTGGGGGTGGGAAACTGCTATTTGATCAGAGGCAATCTTTCTAGAGCGTAATTTTGGCCTTTGATGTATTACAAATTCAGATTGACTTATTGCATTCAATTTCAATTTTTTTTATTATTATTTTTCTGCTCAATTCATATATACTGCTGAACAAAATTTACTCACGCCTTAATTTTTGAATATCATCTCTAAAATATTATAATCTGAGAAAATTATACATCCCCTCTATAAAAAATTACTAAGAATAGTTTGGAGTGTGAATCCGTCTCTTTTAAAAAATCTTTTTGAAGAGGTCCACAGTGGCACAGGGGGGGGGAATTTGCCCCTCTCCCAAGAATTCTATATTATTCTAAATAAAATATTTCAAAATATATCTACGAGTATATAAACTGTACAAAATTAATCAATTAAATTAAATATATTTTGGCCAAATTTGAGTACCCATTTGTCAGTAAATTTTAATAGAAAAAAGTTTGACCCCCCCCCCCCCCAAGAAAAAATTTGAGAGGAAAAGTTGAAATGACGCCACTGGACGTCCAATTCTGGTGTGATGTACACACCCAGAGCTTATCCTTTCAAGGTGCATTCCGTGTCAGCAAGGCCGCCCCAAGTCCAAGGGGTGGCGGAGGGGCATTCGTACACTTACCGGTATATTGATATTATCTCCGTTTACTAATTAAATGTTTTCTATTTGTGGTTGATATTATATAAAATATAAATATAAATAAATGTGATGAAGATAGGGGCAGCCTGGTGGTTATTCACCCTTTTCAATATAAATAAATATATAATTATAATATATATATATTACGAAAATATTTTTTCGGATAAGTAGGCTAGGCCCTACTTGATTTTTATTAAAAAATATGAACATTTATTTTAAAAATTATTTATTATTAATATCTACACCTATACAACGCAGTTATTTTATTATTAAAATTAAGTAACTTTGATTTTTTATAAAGCGAAATAGAACTCAATGCTTGGGAAAATTAGAGAAATATCAATTCGTCAATACACATAAAATATACTTTTTTTCTGTGGCATGGGCTATCTAAAGAATTTGGCTGGGGGAGGCATGGGACAAGCTATCCTCCGGTGGGTCTGGAAAGCCACATATTTTCTCAATTTTTCTTGGGGCAAGGAGCTTTCTGGGGGGGGGCAGCCCCACCCCGGCACGGGGGGGGCCCGGCACCCCCTAATTACGCCCATGATCTGTGGTCATCACCTTCAATATAAACCAGTTCATCTTTTTTGCAAAATATTTATTAAGCCCTTTTAAGACCGTAGTCCGGGGGATATATACTTTGTTTATATATTCATAGATATATTTTGGAATATTTTTTTTAGAATAATATAGATAAAGGGAGTCCAAACACCCCTCCCCCTCTCGAAAACAAAATATTTAGAGAGAAATAATGAGGGAATCAACCGTGTTTTTTTTTTTTTTTTTTTTTCATTCCACTTTTTCTCATTTACCACTCACACGTTCGCACACAGTCATTCCGGATGAGTTTTCGGAACTTAGGCCATTTACGATATCCGTTATTTTTAAATATACATATATTGGGTCCCACAGGCCATTCTTATTTAAGCGGTTTATCGTCAAATTGGCTTAAATAAAATAGAGCCTGGGGGCCGAACCCGCGACGTTTGGTATATGAGGGAATATTTAGAGAGACATAATGCTTGAGGACTTATCCAATAGTTAAATTTTAGCGGCAAACTTATCAATTCTGGGGGCATAAAGACTGGTCTAATTAGTTGATGCAACATCCTTTAAAAAAATCTTAGAACAATAGAATTTGAAATTATTTAAAAATAAATACATTTTTATGGGCTAAAATTTTTAAAATTATACTTAAATAACTAAAATAAAAATAATTTTTTTTAGTAATTTTTATTTTTATGAAAATATTATCTAGTGGTTTTTAATTTGTTCTATTGGTACCTAATGATTATTCCTGTTATGGCGGTTTTGTAATTTTTCATTTTTCTACATTCTTAAATTTCATTTAGTATTGGAATTTTGTATTTTAAAGGTATTATTTATATTCCATCATTGTAAAAATGAGTGTTAATCGAAGAAGATTTGCCAGCAAAAGAAATTTCTGAAAACTCTCCTTCAACTGAACCTTTGCAAAATCAGGTATTTCAAGTGACAATTATGACCTAAAAATTATTTATAATATTAATAATTATTTATTTTATTATTTATAGACAAATGTGAAAGTTCCTAGTAAGAGAATTGAGAAAAAAGAAGAGAAATCAAAAAAGAAAGAAGACAAAAGCTTTGAACAAGTGATAAAAGCATTAAATACACCGGATACTCCTGAAGCCAAATTAGTTGCCTTATATAAAAAATACACTGAAATTCTTGATGAAAATAGGAAATATCAGGTATGAAATTTTTTTGGTTATATTATTTCTATCTTTCTCATGTTAGTTTGGTGTTCGAGTTTTTTAGCATCATTAAAGTGGACAATTAACATCAAGTAATGACTATTCCATCTTTTATTAATTTATTTCATTTTTATAATAGACTTAACAGTGCAAGAAAATATCATATAAGTTGTACACCCAGAGGTTTACTTTGCTTAAATACTTTGCAGATTGAGATGCAGGATAAAGAAATAAAATGAAATTTTATTTGTTAGGATTTATTAGTGATGAGATGACTAACTGCATTACAATGGTTTCGGTTCATAGAAGCATCATCATGGCCCGTAAAATCAACATGAAGATTATAAACAAGCAAGACACACAAACATCGGTTATTACAAACAAACTCACGACCAAATCCTGTTTCGTGGTTACAATATAGCGAAATTAATTCATAAAACATTAGAATAATTTCAAAATGCCTAGTTTGAAATTATTCTAATATTTTATGAATTAATTTCGCTATATTGTAAACACGAAACAGGATTTGGTCGTGAGTTTTTTGTAACATCTTTAAAATAACCGATGTTTGAGTGTCTTGCTTGTTTATAATCTTCATATTAATTTTACAGACCTGATGATGGTTCTATGAACCGAAACTAATGTACTGCAGTCGTCTCATCACTAATAAATTCTGACATATAAAATTTTATTTTATTTCTTTATCCTGCCTCTCATTCTGCAAAATATTTAAGCAAAGTAAACCTCCGGGTGTACAACTTATATTTGATTTTTGATCAATTTTATTAAATTTACGAGAAAAAGTTTTAAAATAGAAATTTAATTTAAATTTAGTTTTTCAAAAAATACTAAAAATAGTATTTTCTAAATTAGTCAGCTTAATCCAGTTGATTTTAATATTCTTGTTCATATGTTTTTTTCTTTCTTTTTTTAGCTTACTTTAAAACAAAATGAAAAACGTTTATTAGCCACTCAAAGAGAAAAAGAACAATTACAAACAGAACATAGTAAAGCAGTTTTAACAAGAAGTCGTCTAGAAAGTCTCTGCCGAGAATTACAAAGGCAGAATAAAGCTATTAAAGTATGTATCTTATTAAATATATATAAATATATGAAAAAACTACGTATTTTCACCATTGAGGCCGTACACAACATTAGGTCGCATAATACCTACAACCAGCCGTCAAATCACTGAAGTTAAATGTATATATATACAAGATGAGAAGATAAAAAAAGACTTCTGTCGGCCCAAAATTATTAATTAATTTCACCTTGCTGACGTTTTCGAGGACTAAACGTCATCTATCTTCTGGACATGGGTTGTTAAAAGATTTGACAATTTCATTGCTTCCATGAAGGAACAAGTAAATTGTTAGAGTGGGTAGAATTAATTTTAATATATTTTGCAATATAAGAAATATCCTCCTTGTCTTTATGGTGAACCACCATGAAAGTAAATCACCTCTTAAAATTTTACCCAGTCTAACAACTGAAGGATGCAGTGTTAAATCTTTTGACAACTCTTGACTTGAAGATGGGTGACGTTTAGTCCCCGAAATGTCAAACAAGGTGAAATTAAAATAATTTTGGGCTTACAGAAGCTTCTATCTTTCATTATTTCATCTTCTGGTTAAGTATATATAACAATTTTTGTGAGTATGTTTATTTATTGGAGGAGCAAACGTCCCCTTGCACCTGGGAATCGAACCCATACCCAACTCAAACAAATAAACATATATAATCAAAATTTTGTTAAATCTTCTATGATTTATTAAGACCGCATCAAATAAATTTTGATAGATCTATCTAGCTAGACTATTTAATTGAATGTATATACGTGGGTATATATATTAGCCTAACTTACAGTGAGGGACAATATATATATATATATATGCGAGATAAGTTTCTCGGGTTGAGTCGCGTGTGATGTTGAGATTTCTCACGTTTCGGCTCTCCTTTTGGAGCCATTTTCAAGAGTATGGAATTAGGGTGGAATTGTTGGGATGGTTTGTTTACGGGGTCGCAGTCTTGCTGGTCCCCAGGTCAATTTGGATGCCTCAGAGGCAACAACAAACCATCCCAACAAGCAAGACTGCGACCCCGTAAACAAACCATCCCAACAATTCCACCCTAATTCCATACTCTTGAAAATGGCTCCAAAAGGAGAGCCGAAACGTCGAGTAATCTCAACATCACACGCGACTCAACCCGAGAAAACTTATCTTCGCATACATCCAGTCGCGGAAACCTTTCAGAACATATATATATATATATATATATACACATATATATATAAGTCCCAGATGGGTTTTCTACTTGTGATTATTTCATTGTTTTTAAAAAAGAAAATGAAAATCTTTATTGGATATTTTCTAGGTTTGAATCATGAAAGTTTCCATTAAAAAAATATATAATATAGATATAATATAATATAAATAATCACAAGTAGATAACGCATGGGTGGAACTTAATATTGTCCCTCACTGTACATCTAGAATAAGAAAACGGGGAACACGGTAGGAATTTCAAATAATAATTATATATTATCTAATCCAGGGGTTCCCAAATTTCCGGGACCCTTAATATATCAGAATTTTTCCGAGGCTCCTCTTGACAATTCTCAGACAAATCTTTAGTTTTTCTTCATTTCATTCTCTTCTTCATTTTCTTTTCTTCATTTCGAATCGATATATCTATACATCTTATGTTGCAATTTTATTTAATAAATAATTATAACTCCTGACTTTAATTTTTCGACTAACACCGAAAAATTAAAGGCTAACACTATTTTTTTGCAATAATATAATTTTCTCTTGTCAAATTGTTCAATCCAGCGCAGCTTACATGAACAATGCTGGTCAAATTTACGTTGGCCCGAGAAACATTTTATAAAAGTAATAATATTATTAATATATTATTTTGTTTAGGAAAATTTTCACGGCTCCGCGGCGCACAGTTTGGGAAAGACTGATCTAATCCATTTGTAATGGTTTCTTAAAATATAGAGAATTTTAAAACTATTTAGAACAAAAAACTTTACATATTAAAACTTTATTTTTCAATGAAAAATCCTACTTTACATGGATAGACTGATATATATCAAGGAATGTTTACATATTATATGTTTTTAGATACATTTGATATATACCTGGTATAAACGAAATATTGTATATATGCATATAAAGATAAAATTTCTCGGATTAAGCTTCGTTGGTTGTTGAGATTGAGCCGACGTTACAGCTTGTTAGTTGATTTGTTTTCTGAATCCCAGTCTTGCTGGTTTCCAAATTTGATCGGTGAAAGCAATCCCAGAGGCCAAATTTCCTACTCTCCGAGTGGACTCTGGCTGGAGAAATTTAAGATTTTGGTGATTCTACCAAATTTCTCGAGGGATCAGCGTGTAGTCATCGATACAACACATTTTAAAAATAAAATATATAATATATACCCCTAAATGGCCTCAGCAGCAAAAAGAAAGGGCAAATTGAAAAAAATATGAAGTTTTTGAGACTAATAAAACTGAATTATTATAAATTGTTAATGAGAAATTTTATTCTCACTGTTAACAGAAGTTAAATATTTTTTTATACAATTTGATTCCGGCTCTGTTTATCACTTGATTTTCCTTATTAGTTAAAATGAAATAAAATCGTGCGGAATTGACTAAAATAACCAAATACTAACCTGGCATTAATTATATTTCTTTTAAGGATGAAAGTCTCCTAAAAATTCGAGAAGAGGAAGAAAAAAGAAAAGAAGTATCTGCAAAATTTCAATCCATTTTAGCGGAAATTACTACCTTAACGCAACAAAATAACGAAAAAAATTCTAAATTAAGGGATGAAAATCTTGAAATGACAAAAAAATTAAAAACTCTCTGTGAACAATATGAAATAAGAGAGAAGGTATGTGTATAAATTAAAAAAAAAATGAATTATTTTTTTAATATTATTTATTTGTGGATTTTTTTAGCAAGTCTCTACTGTACAAAAACAAATGCAATTAGAAGCCCAATTATCAGATGCCAAATTGAATAAACTGAAAATGGAAATGACTGCAGAGAAAGAAGAACTTCTTATGGAAAAACAACAACTTTTACAAGTAGGTTTAGAAATAGAAATATATTAATAAATCATTGGTTCTTAACATTTTCAACTGTTTTTGAAATTGGCCCCATCCCCTTACAAAGACAAATTTTTATATGATAAAGAAAAAAAAATAAATATCTTGGAACATAGAACTTTATTTTTCAACCATTTAACTTTTCTAAATTAAATTTCAATCTTCCTTACATTTTTACTTTCTCTTACCCTATATATGAAATATATAAAGAGAGAGAAAGTATTGCGATCATGTCAAAAATTCGATGTCGAGATTTTTTTATATTCTAACATTTTTTTATAATCTAACAACAATTTACCAAAAACTTCTCAAGCAGACCACTAAAATGATAAAACGTTTTTTAATAATAACGACAACATCTCGCACCTCACTCCTTGATTAAAAATTTTTTATCCAATAACAAACAAATGGTTCGTTTTAAGAGCATTTTTAAAGTGGAACTTTTTTCAAGAAATATTTTTATGTATATAAAATATTTTTAAAAATTAAAAATATAAAAATAGCCTAATTATAATTAATTATAATTATTATTTCCTTTTTTGTATATTCTTTTTTATACATTTATACTTTTAACGCAGCGGTTTCCAAACTTTATGTTACCATGCCTCCCTTAAAAATATTTAATCATATGATGCCTCCCCTGATTTTATCAAATAAAATACTACAAACAGAAAAATTTTTATTGCTTAAAAATTTAAAAAAAAAAGCTAAGACAAAAAAAATATTGTATTATTGTAATAGTGTGCTGCTCTAATTGAGTTCATTGAAAATCATTTTATTTTTTCAATGTCAAATGACCAAAAAAGAGAGCGGAGCACATAGATTGTAATTGAAAAACCTTAACAAACCTTCCTAAACTCGACGCTTGTACACTTTTTTACCGAAACAACAAAAATTAACAAATGCAAAAAAACAAATGGTGGCGAAGATGCTCTATTTTGTAAACTTAGCACTCCATTTTGAACATCTGAAAATGCAAAAATCATAACACACTTTCATATATTAAGAATGTTAGTCAAATTTATTCTTCCAAACAAAACACTTGATTAATTTAGAAAGTTTTAATCCTAACCCTTACTGTCCCTCGACTGTGTGTAACATTCTTAATAAAAATTAATTAAGTATTTTTTATGTCCATCTTTTTTTGGACCAAGTACTAATAATATTTTGCTGGACATTTCTTTTTAGGAATTAACAGAATATCAAGCAAGAATACAACAAATGCAAACTACAGAAATTGATTTACGAAATCAAATTTCACTTTATACTAATAAATATGATGAATTTCAAAGTGCTTTAACACGAAGTAATGAAGTATTCACTGGGTTTAAAAATGAAATGGAGAAGGTGAGAATTAATAACCTAAATAATAATGATTATATATAAGCTGAAGAGAAGTTGCTGTTGATGTTATGGGATGGAAGAGAGCAAGCAAAGGTGCAGCAAATAAAAAGAGCCTTTTGATGCCAAATGCCGAAAAGGAGACGTTTCGGACAAAATTTTATTCGTCCACCCTAGTCCTTGTAGGCTTATAATTTAATTAGGCACAAAGTTGTCATTGTTGTTGAGGCACAAATTTGTGCACATATATATTTTTTTTTTATAAAAACGGGATAATAGACTCTCACGAAGCATTAAACACTCGCCTGTTTTTATAAAAAAATATACATGTGTACAAATTTGTGCCGCAACAACAATGACAACTTTATGCCTAATTAAATTATAAGCCTACTAGAACTGAGGATGGACAAATAAAATGTCCGAAACGTCACCTTTTCGGCATTTGGCATCCAAAGGCTCTTTTTATTTGCTGCACCCGTACTTGCTATCTTCCATCCCAATAATGATTATATATACAGGTAGGCAAATTTACATTTCATTTGAAATTATTTCAGATGACTAAAAAAATCACGAAATTAGAGAAAGAAACAGCAACATGGAAACAGCGCTGGGAAAAAAGCCACCAGGCCCTTTTAGAAATGGCAGCTGATAGACAACAACGAGATGGAGAATTAGCTCTCACGAATCGACAACTCGCACAACTTCAAAAATTATGCCGTACTTTACAAGCAGAACGAACTTCCCTACTTGCTAAACTAAAAGAACATTCAGGTATATAAACATGCCAACTACGTTTAATTTATAGTCTGGAAATTAATAGCCTATTTAGACGACCAAAAGTTGATACTACTCTAGTTGAATAAAATTGAGAGTGTTTATTAGAATTAACTTCTCATCTTAACTTCCTAATTATTAACTATTATTATTACTTATTTTCCTTTTTTTTTATTTTATATAACGTCTTTTTCGGTATCGGTCACTATTTATTTCATTTGATTGGTTGCCAATTCAAATGAAATCAGTGCTATGTCCCCGCGCATATGCCGTCACAGTCTGAGAACGTTTGCTAGCCCCTTTGTAAATTCATGAGAGGTGTGGGCTAGTACGCGTTTATCCTACTCAGACTCACATTCCCGGGGCTTGATTTTGATCCGATGTCCCACAGCCTTGGAGTGACGGGACTCGAGTCCCTGGACCCAAGACTGTGAGGAGGGGACCGCGGTCTCCACCCACGGGCCTCAAGCCTGTTTTAATACTCCCACAGCCACACTGGCAAATCCCTATGCCCATCCAAGTAGTGAAGGACTCCTCAAATGAATGAATCCTTAATTTATCCTTGAAACATGAATAATTTTAAAATAGAAAAAATCGAAATGACAAATATACATAATAGGGTGGTCCAAGAAACTTTGCCAATTGTCTAGAAAATGAAAATCCAAAGTTTTAGCTAAATTGAATAATATTTACTCGAATAGGGATGAAACGATAACACTGAGGTATCGATAATTTTACTCGATATCTACTCAGTACATTTTCGAAGTGGAAGGAAGACTCAATCAATCATTTTGTAGGACAAATATTTTTTTATTTAATGTTAATAATTTTCTTAAGATTTAATTAAAAAACCCATAAATAATAATTTATTTTTGAGAATCGTCAAATTGAAATATTATATCCTGTAAAAGAAAAAAATTGGTCGACAAGTGTGTGACAAGCATAGAACACAACTTTCTCTTCCCGAAGGGTTAGAGAAATTTGTGTATTGTGCGACCATCACACCGAATTTTTAATTTACCTACCTTTTTTAATTATTATTATTATTTTATTGACCACTCTTTTTTAAATCTCTGCTGTACAAGTCAAAAAATTTTGAAAAAATATTCCGGGTCAGTATATATATATGCCAACCAAATTATCCAACTCTATTTGAGATGCCTCCTCCTGAGGAAGGAAACGGGAACCCACCTCAGTATCATTCCCATGAGAGTTACTCTTCAGAGTAGCCACAACGTGTCGAGTCTGACACTAATGACTGAGAAGAATATATATATGCAGGGCCGCAGACAGACTTGACGGCAGTGGCGTAACGTTTTTTAGCTGGGCCCCGCAAACCTTTATTTCGGGCCCCATTATTAGACCTTACAAAAAATATTTTTAAAATACAGTATATCCCTGAACCCTGAGGGCCCGGGCCCTCTCCGAGACAAATTTTCATTAATATTTTTTTTGTATCTAAATTTTTCCGTTTTTACCTGAGCCCTGAGGGCCCGGGTCCTTTCAAAGACAAATATGTTTCAAATTTTCACACCAAAAAAGTGTCTATAGTGGGCCTAAATCTATTATGGAGATATATAATTTTATATGCGCGCGGAATTATGATGCATTTCCAAAGTGCCCCGCAAGATTATTTGGGTTGGCCACCTCTGGTTAAAACGAAGAGTTTTTATATAACAAGTTGACAAAGATTCTTATTTCTTAATACATTCTAAAATAATTTTTCCATTTTTTTTTTAAATAGATTCCACTAACAAAAATTCCGAAGAAAAATGTGAATCCACTTCTGATATTTCATCAAATTTAGAGAATTTAAATCTAGAATCGGAAAATTCACCTCAACTGAAAAAAAATGAAGAGTTAATAAACGAAAATAGTAAAGAAATAGTAAATGAACCCTCTCTAGATAATGAATTAATTAAATCCAACGAAAATGAAATTACAAATTCTAATTCATCAGACCAAAAAGAAGAGTGCGAACAATTCGTAAAAGAAAATATTGAAATGGAAACGGAGAAAAATGAAGACAATTCAACGGGAGATAATAATCCTCCTAATAAGGTATTATAAATCTAAAAAATAATTCTAGT
>JAKCPI010018273.1:0-17606 GCA_023213315.1 Euborellia annulipes
TATATATATGTGGGATCTTGATTAAGGAGTTTCGGGAAAATAGAAAAAACACTGAGTCTTCTTGAAACAAATATAATGAGATTTAATTAAAGTAAATAAAAACTGAATATAAAACAAAACTGGTTTAATTATTTAAATGAGAACAGAACAATCGTAAATAAACAAAATAACGTGGGTGAGATCATTGAAAACAGTAGATAATCGTAGGAAAATCGTAAGAGCGTTGAGCAAAACGTGGATATAGCGTGGAATCGTATTCGTGTGTGTGTGTGGCGTCGTCTTCATCCATCGTAGTGTGAGTGCCGTGGTGCATGCCAGGAGATGACAGCCGTAGGGCTGCAGCACGGGTATTTTGAAAGGGCTGGCGCTCGGCCCATCCTGATGTGACCTCGTCCTCGTGGTCGCTGACGTCGCTGGAGCCAGGAACTGGGTTTTCATGTAGTCAGCTGCCGTGGAGTGTACTTGGGACCCTCGCCGTTTCCAACTCGTTCCACGTCGTAACGATCGCAACCTTTGACGGCGGTGACCTTATATGGACCTAAAAACTTAATTTTCAATTTACAAAGACCAAAAAATTGCGTTCTTTTTAATCCCCACCAAATCTCCTAATTCGTATTTATTGGGAGATTTTCTTCTTTTCTTGAATTGTCGTTTATTTTCTTCTTGTATCTTTAGAATATTTTCTTTGGCATTTCTTCTCAAATTTTCTCTTTCTTCGTTAAAATTCTTGTAATATTCTTTGTGTTGGTAAAATTAACAATTTGCCAGAATCAAGTCCTATTACTAAACCATTTAAAACGTTTTTAGTATTTTCACTAAGTTTTTTCTTCTTAATCACTGGTGATGTCTAAAAACAAAGAAAAATATAGTAAAAATTAAAAAGTTATATGTAATATAAAAGACTAAGATAAAATTAAATTACTGTTGGGGTAGTAAGTGAAATCCAATGTAAACAAGTACAGGTAGTAGATAAATGCAAATTAGGGGTATATTCGTTTTTTAACGAATTTGTACTTGTGTCCCAGATTTTAATTTTTCCATCGGGACCACAATTAGCAAAATATTGTTCATTTGGATTAAAAACAGAACACTCCTGTTTCGCCATGTTGTCGTCTCTCAGCACGTGCACTTGGTAAAATCAAAAAATAAATGATAATAAAGATATGACCTAAATATAAAGAAAATATGAAAATATTAGAAAAAATGAGCTTAAAAATAATCTAATCATATTGTATATACATGGCATAGAAGATTTTCAGTTTTAAATGTTTATTTTAAATATCACTTGGCGGCATTAAACTGATTTATAAATGAAGACGTGAACTGAATCAAAGAGATTGGAAAGAGGACGCCACATTTGTTTTCATAAAAAAGATAAAAATAAACTAAATTTATAATATATATCATATAAAATTCAAAAAGAGATATTTTTACATATTGATTGAAGTTTTTAAATTTTAATTTAAAGTTTAAAATGATTTTAAATATAAAAAAATTAAAATTTTACTTCGGCGACCTGGGTGAAAAAAAGGTGGTAAATTCAAAAACTTTTTGCTCTTCAAAAATTACTGCGAATCTACTTTCTACTTATACCGGACTTAAAACTAAATATTGAAAGAACTATTTTTTGTTCATTATGTTCAAAGATATAATTTAAAATAATTTTTTAGAAATTAAAAAAAAAATATTTTTTGTATGTGGGTCACCAGGCTCACCATCATTATATATTTTATATTTAATTAATTGAATTTGGTTAAATTGTAAATTCTGATTTACTTTATTCCCTGATTTTTATTAATTCATAAATCTCGAAATTTTCAATTTTAAAATTTTAATTTTTTGTCTTATTTGGGTGCTACTCTTTATTCCCTGGCGCTACTTTCACACTTTATTTGGATTATTTGTGTCGTGATTTCAAGTTGTTTTTATAAATTTTCACTTATCTAGCATAGATAATATCTTATAATAGCTTATCTACTTTTTAATTTTAATATATTATTTGTTCACTAAAGATAATATATATCAATATATTTTTACTTGTTTTCTTGATATTATTAACGAAACAATGACTAAAACAAGAGGCGCTCTAATTGTCTTTGAGGGTTGTGACAGAGCCGGTAAATCTACACAAAGTCGAAAATTAGTTGAAAAATTAAATCAACTTAATTATAAAACGTCTCATTTCACTTTCCCAGGTATGATTATATTATAATAATATCTTTGTTTTAAATTCCATTAGGACACAAAGATTTCAAGAGCTTGTCAATTTCTCCTACTTATCAATTTACATATTCAGCCCAAACAATAAACGATTAAAATTCATTTTTAAGGTGTTCTTTTTTTTTTATTTTAGATAGAACAACTAAAATCGGTCAAATAATTAATGAGTATCTTACTAAAAAGTCCGAATTGAATGATGAAGTTATACACTTGCTATTTTCAGCAAATCGATGGGAACATGTGTAAGTATGATTATAATTTTAATCTAAGATATCTAAGAGCATGGTAGTGTTCTCTCCTCAAAAACAAAAATCGCGCACTACTTGAAACATATTCTTGTTTCATGCTATCATCCTTCAGATTGATACAATTCTTACAACTGGCTTGTTGATATCATCGAACAATTAAACCATAGCCAAAAAAATAATTGATTTCATTTATTAATTATCTTAAGACTGAGTCAAAAAAATTATTTCAATATTTATTTTATTAGACTTGCTATACTAAGCTTTTACCCCTTGTTTAAGTCAACTCCTTCGTTGATATATTGACCGCTTCTCTGATGCTAGTATGTGTGATTAGGGGCCGATAGTATAAAGCTAGTTCAAAGTTTGAACCTCGGTCAACAGGCGATTTGACCGAGAATTGCGTAGTATAAAACTTGACCGCCAGTCAAATCAGCTTTGACCGAGGTTCAACTTGACCGGCCGAATTCGGCCAGTCAAATTTTTGACCGGAGTTCAAATAGCCAATTTTGACAGCTGGCCATAGGTGATCACGTATTTTTAAATACATAAACAAAAATATAAATACCAAACAAAGTAAAAATACAGTTTATTATAAAATTGACAATATATTTTAATTTAAAGTATAAATAATAGTTAGTAATGTTGGTAAAATTTTAAAATTATATAAATATTCACAAAATAATAATAATAAATTTTATATTAATAATAAGGGAATAAATATTAATAAATAAAAAATAATATTATTATATATATTATTTATTTTTTAGCAAAAAGCTTTAGTCCTCAGGCCTTTTTCTATCCATTTTTTTTTTTTTTTTTTTTTCTTTTAAAAAGAAAAGTTATTCGAATAAAATAATATATTTGTAATCGTGTCTACTATTATGTTTGATATGATTGCCTGATTGTGAGGAGTCGACAAATCGGATTTGACGGAATATATATTATAAACTATAATTGATAGTGGCTAAACGTGTTTTTTGACAGCAATCAACTAAAAAAAATTCACTCAAATGAGAAAGATGCCAAAATAAAATAATACCATTTTTTTTTTGTATTATATTTCTAAATTGTTTTTTTGTTGAAATTAAAAAAAAAAAAAAAAATATTACAATATTTTTGCGTTCTCTGGAAATTTTTGTTGCTCCATGTATAACTAATTTTTAATCAAGAACCCCCCTCCCTGGTCAATGGTGTTTCGATTTATTTATATTTTTATATGTGCCCCTTTACTGATGTTTAAATTTGGCCATCTTAGCAATAATTTTAAAACAGCAAGCTGACAGCAACTCAAAAATCATAAAAATGAATTCAAAATAAATATGAAGTTAGCAACAGGCGAGTTTGTCAATGGTATGAGCTTCGGTCATGGGACCGGAGTTCATTTTTTTTATACTACGGAACTAGATTTGACTGCGGTCAAATGTTGACTGAGGTTCACTTGACCGGCGGTCAAAAGTTGACTTGACCGAGCGTTATACTATCGGCCCTAGGAGTGTTCGATTATGGAAAAAATAATCTATTTTCGATTATGGAAAAAAATAATCGATGATACCTTTTTTTACCTGTTAATATACACATATTAGGGGTCCAGGCATGCGCAGCCCTATTGTTGATATTATATTTAGAATTATTCTCACAGCTATGAAGATGGACTAGGCCAGGGGTTCCCAAACCTTTTTGTACCACGCTCCCATTACACAATAAATTGTATGGGCATCAAGGGCGGATACAAGGGGGAGGGGTAAAGGGGGTAATTCCCCCCCCCCCCCGAGATTCGAAAAAATACCTTTTTTTCGCAAAAAAATTTATTTTTAATGTACAATTTTTAAAATTAATACCTAAAAATTTGATGTGTATTTATATTCTGGCAAACAAGTACAGAATGCGCTTTTAAATTACAGAAATTAAAAAAAAAATAGCGTGCTGTGCGACGAGTCACACCAGATTATCCCCCGAGAAACACCTCTGGATCCGCCCTTGATGGGCATATGAAAAAAACAAGTATAATATTATATTGAAAACAAAACATTTATTTTTACTTTCAAAAGAAACAACATTATAAGTTTCAATTTAAGTTAAAAAATTGAATAGATCATGATTGTAGCTGATATGTTGAAAAGGAAGAGAATGCAGCTTCATCATTGAAGAGAGGCTCAATTATTGGCTGCATCCTCTTTAGGGTTGGTAGATTCGGAGGGTGAATCGATTTTCGATTTTAAAATTTAAACCATAGGCCTATAATCGATTTTTGCCTAAAAAAAATCGAGTTTTAACAAACCCAGAGGACCAAACATCATAAGTGAAATCGAAAATCGACCATCAAAAATAGATTTTTTCAAAACCCTGAATCGATCCGAGTTTGAATCGAAAATTGACGCTCAAAATCGATTTTCGATTAAAATCGAAATCGATTCGACCAACCCTAATCCTCTTCTCTAATCAACTTAAGTTAAAGAAGTACTGGAAAGAGAAAAATAAGTTAGTGAGCTTGCATTTTCTTAACTAAGTATTCTTGGTTGCTTTTTAGTAACAATGCAAGTCACTAGCAATATCAAATTTGTTCCGAAACAAAATTTGCATGAATAGACCTATATATTTTTTTAATAAATGGAGACGTTTCATTCAAGTGAATTGTTTTAATTTTCTAAAAATATGATTAATTCAAATGGTCTCGCGCCCTCAAGTTTGGGAACCCCAAGCCTAAACAAAGTGACAAAACCTTAGCTTGGCAAGAATAATAAAATAGATTTGACTCCAAAATCTTGAAAATTATTTTTCATTTTATTTTTTTATACACTTTTTCAGACCAAATATTGTTTCACGTCTAAATAATGGCCACACCTGTATCATTGATCGATATTCCTATTCCGGGATTGCTTATTCAGCTGCAAAAAAGGTAAAGAGCCTATTTAAAAGACATAAATTACTTTTTACATTTTATAACATGTCTTAGTGTCATCCGTTATTAGTCTCTCATTCAAACACAGCCTTAACATTTCTCTTGGCTGCCACTTCTGATTTTATTAAATGTTTCAATTAACATTTGTTGTATGTTACTAGACTTTATCTTTTGTTTTAACAGAAAAATTTTGATTTAATTTTGTTAAAAGTATTAGCAAATTCAAATTTTGTCCGATGCGGCATAGGTACAAACAGGGCCACCGAAAGGGCAGGGGAGAAGGGGGCCCTTTGAGCTTCAACTCTAAATTGAAAAAAAAAAAAAATTTTTTTATAAAGTTTTTCTTTCTTTTCTAAATCATTTGTTTTCTGTTCTGGGAGTTTGGACCTTATGCACCAATTACAAAAAAAAAAAAGAAATTTTATAAATTTTTTATTTATTAAGGCCCGAAACGGGAGGTCCAACTTTAATAAAAAATCTAATGTATGATTATTTATTTTTTTAAACAGGATATGAGTTTTAATTGGTGTCTTCAGCCTGAAATTGGCCTTCCACAACCCGATGCTGTTTTTTTTTCTAACTCTTGATTATGAAGAATCATTGAAACGTGCAAATTTCGGAAATGAACGCTATGAAGAATTGGATTTTCAAAAAAAGGTTTTTAATATTTATAACAAAATCAAAGAATCATTTGTTGTCAATAGTGAAACGAGTTGGCTTGAAATTAATTCAAATGGAAATATTGAACAAATACATGAAAATATATTAAAAGACGCTTTACAAATAATTGAAAATGTGAAAAATAATCCAATTTTAAGATTACACCAATAGCATCATTTGTTTCTTTTTAAAATGAATGAAATTATGCTTTAAGGAACCAAAGCTCATATTTGTCACTTGTAAAATTTGATAGATGAAGATTGTAAGTAAGAGCATCTTATTAAATAAATACTCACGAATCGGTTGAAACGTTTCGACTTTAGTTAACTCTACTCACAAATCGGTTGAAACGTTTCGGTTTTAGTTAACTCTACTTACTCTCTTACTTAGTAATAAATATAATAATTTATTTGAGAATGCTCTAAGGACAGGAGTCCTTATTGAGTTACAACTCATTACAATTTATAATCCATTATTGATCTCTCATTGTCTTGAGTCCCACACAAACACAGTCCACACACTCTCCTCCGACAAACATCGATCATCACTCCGACCCAACAACAACAAAAACAAAAAGACACGGCATATCATCAAGTTCTCCCGTCACTCAGTTGCTCTCGCATCGGATACATGTGCAGATTTCTTTTGAAGGTTGCAAGCACTCTTGCTCCCTTCAAGTCCTGTGGCAAACTGTTCCACAATCTTGCCGATTGGATAGTGAAAGATTTAGCGTAGGTCTCTGTTCTATGGCCAGGGATGCACAAGTCTACTTAGAGAGTAGAAATATTTAGTTAAGACCCTCATCGAGTTGTTCCATTTAGTAAGCTCAATACAGGACGGTCAAAAAAAAACTTTCGAATAGTTAGCACATTACAGAGCAGTTTTACCGCATAATGTCATAGCCAGTTTTGTATCCAAAAAAACTTAAGTTCAAAGTGGCACCTGTCGCACAATTTCTCTGTCAATTTAACACGTGTGCGACAGGTTTTAACTAACGCAGAACTGTGCACACATTAATTTATATATATATATATATATGTGAAACTGTGCTGTTTTGCTCAATTCGCGATTCACCCTTACAAATACACAGTTTTTTAGCTGCTCTGCCTGCGTCTCAAAGTGCGCCGGGCTTAAACGTTTCTACCGATATGAGAATTTTTATTTAGCTAAAAGGCTTTTCCTTTGAACTGGTCTTTATCTATCAATTTAAATATTCATCCTAACTATACAATTAGAATAATTTATTGTTTTATATTCAGGACAGCTTAACTATAAACTGTAAAACGCAATTGTATAACTGATGTAATATTAATAGCGGTTTGCATCAAAATGAGAAAATGCAGCTATATTTTTTTCTTTATGTTTATTTTAATTGTACAGCTGACGTTACGATGAACAATATTCAGAGCTGGCACAAAGTCTTTATAAAAGTGTCAGAGTGGGTGGCCTTCTCTTGAATGCCTGATCATCCCATTGCCAATATATTTTTAATACATAACATTAAGGTTCAAAAAATGTATAAAATCCACTATGACACTTTTAGAAAGACGTCAGCTGTACAAATAAAATAAATATATAAAGAAAAAAAAATAGAGCTGCATTTTCTCATTTTAGTGCTAACATCTATTAATTATAAACTGGAAGCCTAGACGCAAACTACACTTTTTTTTTTTTTAACATTTACACTTTTTTCTCACTCACACACACATTCACACAGTCTTTTCGGCAACTCAGGCCATTTAAGACTTTAGACGATAACCGTTGTAATTAATATATATATTGGGGGTTCAGGCATTTCTATTTAAGCCATCTGGTATCCAAATGGCTTAAATAAAATCATCGGACTGCCTGGGTCCGAACCCGCGACGTTTGGTATAGGAGGTAGGCACGCTACCTACTTCCCAAACTCGGGGGCGCAAACTTCACTTGGCGACCCTATTCTACCAATCTTTCAAAACAAATATAAAAAAAAGGATATTATTACTATAAGAATATTTTCCGGAGAGCTTTCATGCCAATGGGCCTCCCTGATGATATTTTTATTTTATTTTTCAAAATTTAATAAAATTTTAATTTAAAAAGAATCATAATTTTATGATTTCATAATTTTTTTTATGATTTCTAAGCAAGTTAAATCTGCCCCGGTTACGTCCTGGGTTTGCTTCTCCCCAGCATGGAAAATTTATTTCAATTGAATTGGATACCAGTCATTTGAAATGAATAATTATGGGGTTTAAGTGGCCTTAGATGCCGAAAAAAAACTTAAATCTGCTTCAAATGAACTGAGTGATAATAAATAGTTTTATAATAATATAGTTAGTAACCTGTTATTATAAAGTATCTAAAAATATTTGAGAAAAAAATAATTTTCTTTATATATCAGAAAATAATAATATAGTTTTATCTTATGACAACTTTTATATTTTTATAGATTTTTTAGTCATTAAAAAAGTTTTTTATGTAACTTATGTTTATGATAAAATCAATTTGAAATAGTTTAACTTAAATTTTGAAAATAAATAAAAAAGTTTTAAATGAATTATCATTTTTATGTATATATATATATATATATATATAATAAAAGAATATTTTTCTTATTTGAAATGAAGTTGTTCTTGTTAATACTTATATTAAGGCCAAAAATTTCGGCTCATGAAAATGAACCGTGGAAATGGTTTCATAAACAATGGTCGATTTCAAAATTCATTTATTATTATGATAATATTCAAGGTAAGAATGAATTTTAAAATAATTCTTATTATAAAAAATTAATTAATTTTTATTTCAACTTTAGATTTGGCCGAATTTTCCAACGGTATAAATTTGTCCAAACAATGGTCTTCGCTTCACTTATGGACTAAATTTGTAACCCATACATTGAAAAAACCCCATCATTTGAACCAGCACTGTTGGCTGTTGGCTAAGAGTCACCTTCTTGAAAAGGTAATTTATATTCTATATATATATATATATATTAATTATTATTATAATTGGAAAAACATTTTAAAAAAAATCATTAAATTTTTGAGGATGATAATTCTGAAACTAAATATAATTCAATGCGGCAAAAAGAGATGACTTTCGTATTCAATGATATATACGGACTATAAATGGATAAAGTACCAAAATCACTACTAGATTTTTACTTTCTCTTACCTCTATATATATGTTAATATATATAGAGAGAGAAAGTATTGGATTCATGTCAAAAATTCGATGTCGAGATTTTGATGGATCTTCACGTTTTGAGGTCCCCTGAATCCAAAAAGTGGTTTTCGCGACATGGTCTGTCTGTGTGTCTGTGTGTGTGTGTCTGTGTGTGTGTCTGTGAACAAAATATCTCAAGAACGAAAAGAGGAGGTTGAAATTTTATATTTAAGTTAGGCACCCCCATGGGACCTGACACGAAGCTTTTGACCAAAATCGACCAAAGAGTACTAGTACTTTACTGATGCACTTTTTCAGTTTTTTTCGATTTTCTCAAAATTTGCTCCAACGATTTTTTTTAATTCAAAAATCAATTATTTTTTAGATTCTCTTTAAAATGTATATTCTCATTTTGTGATTGAAATCTTCTGAAGACCACTTTACTCTTGTTCTTCATAGGAAAGATAGGAATTTCTCCTATGGTTGCTATGGTAACAAAATATAAATATTTTGCCATACTTATAAATTTTACATCTTGAAAATCGAATGTACCGTACTGTCGGAAACTAAATACATGTCGACAAAAAAATCTGGTGAGACAAGCACAATACACAACATTCGATTACCGAAGGTAAGAGAAAGTTGTGTGCTGTGCGCCAGTCACACCAGATTTTTTAAATATTTCTTTTTGGGCTTCAGAGAACATTTAGGATTTAATTGCTACATATATATATATATATATATTTTTTTTTAAATTGATGGCAACCAGGGGACGTTCAACACGTTGTTTTCTCGGGGGCCACCCATCCCAGTTTCCGCTAGGCTTGGCAAAGGCTTGATCGCAACGATCTTGGTGGCTGTTGCTCTACTTCCAGCCAAGCCCCAAAAGTCAACCACTCCTAGTCAATCATTAATGATAATTGCAGAATCATTTGCATCTACAGTAGATAGAGTATTTCTATTTTTGCATTACATATAAAGTCTAACTTTGTAAAAACTAATCTGGCCTAAGCCTATTAATAAATACTTCACCTTATACCTATTTACAATCCAATTTATTCTAATCCAATTGAAGGGGTCGGGCGAAGATAGTGTTAACCCAAAAATATATAGTTCTGAGATATTTCAATTTTAATCTTTGTAAACAAACAGAAAACAATAGGAAGTTTGTTTGTTTGTTACACTGTCAAAGCGCTCTAATATCAGGCTGGGAAACAAATTGTACTACTAAAGCTGAACGCACACCAATTGAGCAAAACGCTCTTGGACAAAACGTTTTGTCCAAGAGCAAAAGTTTCTGCCAACGCACACCGATTAGGCAAAATGTTTTGCCATTGGACAAAATGTTTTGTCATTGAGTGTTTTTGCCTAATCGGTGTGCATTGGCATTTTTTTTCTCAATGGCAGAACATTTTGTCCAATGTCAACGCACACCGATTGAGCAAAACTCTCAATGGCAAAACATTTTTTTCAATGATGTCGAATCATGCTCAATTGTGTTTTGCCTCCTCGGTATGCGTTGACCCATAGAAAAGCATTAAAAAAAAAAACAGTTTTAGGCATGATTTGTCGAAACGTTTTGTCCGAAAACGTTTTTGCTCAATTGGTGTGGGTTCAGCCTAATACAGACCTTTTCCTAGCCTAATTGATGGTGCTGAAAAGTCGGATTTTATATAATTATGAGTTAGCACTACGCACTATCTTCGCCCGACCCCTTCAATAGTTCAAAAAAATTTCGTTTAAAGATCTTAACCTCAAGAAAAAGCAACAAAGATATTTTTATTCTACCCAATTGTAAAGAAATAGTTCCTGGAAATAGTGTTTGGGAATATTTAGTTGCAAAAAAAGAACCTTTGCTGAATCGGATCTTATGTTGGAAAAATTTCATTAAAGGTATATTTGATTTTTGAAGTATTAGAAAAAAGTTTAAACTAAGAAAATTTTTATTTTAAAGGTGGAATTGATTCTTTGAAACAAATTTTTCGTCCTTCAATAAATCCTATACTTGTTGAATCTTCTCTAGAAAAATCTTCATCAAAAAGAATATTGTTAGAATGGAATTTGATGGGCGCCCCAATTAACGTCACATTTCATATGTGGAAAAAATTAACTGATGAACGCAACGGTTCTCATATTAAAAGTTATCAAGCTAATGACTTTCCTACTTTTTCATTTTTTGATGAATTCGCTAAAGATTTCAATATTTCGTGAGTAACACTTTTTTTTAAATATATATAGCTCCTCTCTGCTTTTCCCCTTTTCTCAGCACCTGATTAGGTCTATTCTCTAAAAATAGACCTTTTTAACACTATTGACTAAATGTTAATTCTTTGGTGATAAAGTTTTTGCTTACAGAATAACAATTTGAAGCAAAGAGCATTTTTTTTAACCCTTTCCGGCTACAGAGGACTTTTCGGGGTGATAAATTTATTTATACAATTGAAAATAAATGGCTACCGGGGGACGTCCGATACACACGCTGATTGCTAGGGGTCACCATTCTCGAGCTTTTGCTTGGCATCACTTAACCGCAACGATTGTGGTGATTGTTGCTCTTCACCGTTGCCAGGCCCCCCCCGGCAAGAGGCAAGGTGTTAAAATGAATTAACGTTGATTTCATTTTTGAATGTTGATGAGTTTTTGCTTAGAGAATAGTCCTAGAAAGAGCTATTAATTCATATCTGATTTATACATCCTATTAATTTATTAAAAAGTAAATTTTGCCAAAATATATTGAAAATGAGTAGTGAGGATATCCAGGCAGCCAAAAAAACAATAAAGAAAATTATATTTGTCTTTATTTCATATCTTTGTCGACGTTTCGGCCGATATTCCGGCCTTCATCAGGACAAATGTTGTTTGCCTCGAGCTTATAGAGGCTCTTGGCAACTCCTGACAATGTGTTTGAGTGAACATTCGTCGGATGGCATGACTTCTGGTTCAATTGTGGAGTTCAATGGATATCCTCACTACTCAATATATATTCAGCCACTCTTCCTGAAACTAACCATTACTATATTGAAAATTTTAAATAAATTGTATTATTTTTCAGAGTAAGAATTTTGGAGATACCTAATGAACCAGGAACTCGTCTTAAAAATGGAAGTTGGACTGGAATTTTTAAATTACTAGAGAGTGGAGTTGCTCAAATATCTTTAACAACTAATGCACCAACCTCAGCCGTCGCAAAGAGTTTTCGTATTAATCGTCTCGGTGGTGATTCTCATGCAAGACTTTATTGGCGTATCAATCCTTACCAAGTCAACTCAAGGCAAATAATTTTTTCTGGAAGATTTCTCAATCAATTTTTATTATATACATTAGGGGTATGACTTTTTTACAAACTCGTATCCCTGTATCATTACATGATGAACTTTTACTAAAGGTTGAATAAAATCTTACTTTCAAGGTGATTTGATGAAAAAACGTCACGCACAAAATGATTTGAAAATTTTATATATCAGATTTTTTGCCAATTTTTTTGAAGTCACTCTAAATAGATACAAAATTGTACACAAGCTTTTGACTCACTTATATAGGGTCATTAGAGACACAAGGAAGTCAAATATTCTAGATAAGGTCATTGCTGAGGATGAATTTCATTGGGGGGTTGTCCTTGTTGAGGGAGGAGTCTTAGTAGACTTCTTCCATATCTTTGATTGCACCGCACGCTTACAACATTGGTTGTTTCGGGCAATGATTGGAAATTCATCTATTTTCCAGTGGGTTTTCAAGCAATTGAGCTCTGCAGATTCAGAGCTGCAGATAGTTCATCAAAATCTTGAACGTGAAAGCATTGGCTGCTGATTTAATGATCAGCCCATTAGTAAGAAATGAATGGACGAATTTTGCGCAACCTTTTACGGATTTCAGGCATCAGAATAAACGTAAGAAGGTCTAGAATGGCACGAGAGGTCCATTGTGCATTGCTGATATTTCGAATTTGTTGAAATTTCACGAAGGGGATTTCATTCCTCTCAGCGAAGTGACAGAAGTCACGAGTGAGGTGGTAAAGAAACTTCATGTCGTCTCTTCAGCCGCCTGTTACCTTAATTTTAGTTTTAACGTTGCTGAAGGCTCCTTTCAATTTATTATAATGGCTAATCAAATCCTGCACAAAGAAGTAGTGGATGTTTGGTGATTTAGTCAAACCATGGAGCTCATCGCCCATGACAACACGTAAAAGGCGATCCAGCACATGGAGCTGGCAACTAATAAACTTGGGTTTTGGGGTACCTTTCTCTTCGAACATTTGCTGCAGCCGATCATCGCCTGCTTTTATTTAGAATAATAAAAAAATACTAAAATTTGCTTTTATAAATAGAATTGATATAATTTATCATTAAATCTTTATTAGAAAAATAAAATATATAACTATGATTTTGGCTTACCCCTTCCCAGAGGTTCCCTTACCCCCCCTCGCCCAGGATTTTCTAGAGGGTTCTAAAAGTTATAATTGACACCAAATTAAGCAAATTAAGCTAATTAAAACTCAACTACTCGCTTTGAACACCTCCCTTATATACCAGCTTATACAAGACTGCGACTATTCAACCTAAAATTTCAAAGTGGTTTGTGCGTGACCTTTTTTAATAGTTTCATGGAATAAACGTCATTATAGTCATTAATAGGCAAAAGTTCATTGAGTCGTGATACAGGAAATCTTTTTTAAAAAAAAAGGTCGAAAAGTCATACCTCTAATATACATATTTTTTCTGAAACCAAGATGATTCTCTAAGTTAAAAAGAAAAGCTGCTAGCATATTTTAAGAATTATTATTTACAATTTTTATTTTCATTTCAGCTCATTTATTTCAGTTTTTTTCTTTGAACCTCTGGCTAACACTTGCAGCTTGTATGGTTTTTATTATATATCTTATTCATCTTTATTCTCAATGTAATTGGATCCAGAGTAGTTTGTATTTGATAGGCTGTCTTTGTTGCCAAGGACCAAATCCATTATATAATCGTAATCATCCGATCGCTGTTGCAATTTTTTTCTTTAGTCATTCTAAAATTTGGTTGGATTTTTCTTCAATCCTATTCCTCAGGTAAAAATTATCATGTTATTTAGAGTTTTTAGAAAATACTCAATATGTTTAGTTTAGTTTAGTTTGTTTATTAATGCTCTGAGGCTATGGCCTCCTGGAGCAACTGAAATTTACATGTATAAATACATTTAAACGATTATGATAACTCCCTCTCACCTCCGCTTCGTCACCGTACGCCAGTCACGCCCCCTCTGCTCACTTAACAAATGCTGAAAAAATTTGCGCTTGAAAATGGCCAAAGTTTGCGATCGCCTTATGCTCTCCGGGACACTGTTCCATAACCTGACGGACTCAACAGCAAATGACCTGCCATAAGTGGTGGTTCGATGTCTCGGCATCTGCAAGTCCAGCGGACTCACCCTGAGAGTTCTAGCGATTAATGAGGTCTTTAACCTAAGATCACCAAACAAATAAGAGGGCCCTTTATTCCTCAAGAGACCGAACACATAACACCCCAGGAGATAGCTACGTCTCCTTTTCAGCTTAAGCCAACCTAATCTGTTGTAATAGGGCGTTATGTGCTGGTCGATCGGAATTCCAAAAATGAAGCGGACACAGGAATTCAAGGCCCTCTCCAAAACAAGGCCCCTCTCCCCAGATAGGTCGTTAAAAACAAGGCAGCAGTAGTCGAGGTGTGGCAGGACGAGCGAGTTAACCATAATCTGTCTAATTCTAGTAGGTAAACAATCTTTTACTTTTCTGAACTGATGGAGATTTTTATAAACTTTTCTGGAAACCTCGGAGACGTGCTCCCTCCAACTTAACGTGCAATCAAACACGACTCCGAGGTTTCTTACTGATGTGGAGTAAACCAAGGCTCTACTACCAATTTTGACTGGAGGGATTTCCTCCAGTCTATTGATGTAAGCATTACTGCCGATGATGATAGCCTTGGTTTTTTCAATATTTAATTTGAGATTTTTAGACTCCACCCACCTACATATGGCCTCGACGTCCTGATTCAACCTCGACACCGCCGAGCCTATTTCGTCAAAAGGACAGGAAATATAGATCTGTAAGTCATCTGCGAACATATGATATTTTGAGTGTGTTATGTGCCCACTGATGTCGTTAACAAAGAGAGAAAATAGAAGAGGCCCCAAAACAGAACCCTGGGGCACCCCCGAGGACACTGGCATTATCCCCGAAGCCCCGCCATCATCATCAACGACCCTTTGAGTCCTACCGGTCAGGTAGGAATGAAACCAGTTCAGGGCTGAATTCGACAAGTTGAGCCCGTCTAAACACCCACACAAAAGGCTATGATTGACTGAGTCGAACGCTTTACTCAAGTCAAACAGCACTAAGATGGTGACCTGCCTCTGATCTATCGCCAGTCTCACATCATCACTCACCCTCAGGAGGGCTGACTGTGTGCTGTGAAACCGCCTATAACCCGACTGCCAAGGGTCCAAACAACCAGCACGTTCGAGGTAAGCAGTCAAGTAGTGGTGAGCAATCCTCTCGAGAACCTTCGACAGGCTACATAATAGAGAGATGGGTCTGTAGTGAGCGCATTCGCTGGGGTTGGAGACCTTGGGCAGTGGACGCATATATGTAGGATATTAGTTGAGATTATTTTCAATGTAGGAAGGAAATATTTTTTAGTTATATAAATTTTTTTCTAAAACATTTTGGAATATCTGAAAAATTCTTACTAGTTGCTGAAATATTAGGTGGAACGAACTTTAGAGAATTATACATGTATATATATATAGATAGATAATGTATGTTGTTGATTTTAATTAAATTATTTTTTTTTTTAGGATTGATGGCATCATTGGCATCGCGAGTCAGTGCTCCTCCTCCTAATTCTCTTGAAGAATTGGCTTCTTCTTCATATTATCGATTAGCAATCATAAAAGGGACTCGACTTCAAAATATTTACTTTGATAGCAACGATAATAACTTAGCTAAAATCAAACAAGGGTATATTCCTTCTCCTATTTAAAGAGCGCAATTTAAATTCAAACTACTATTTAGAACAATTTTTAACTGTTGTTAAATTTCAGATATGGAAATGGAACCATTTGTGAAATCTACGAATGTTTCGAAAAGATTTGCAGTGGTAAAATAGGCTTATTAGTGCCTAAAATATTGTTATTATATCCTGTAGTTAAGAAGATAATTCCATGTGAAATTGTTCCTCTTGGACCACGATATTTCAAGTAATTTTTTTTTCAAAATTGATTCTACCTTGCTTTGTATTTAACCTTAGGGGCTCTGTGGGCTGTAACACAGTAGTAGAATGCTGAATTCCTTGATTTTTGAGCTAGGGGTCTGGCATATGCATCCCGTCTCATGCGAAAAAATTTGAATTTGCTACCAATCAATTTGAATAAAGTCGTCTGGCTCTAAATGCCGAAGCAAAAAGATTTTATATAAAATAAAAAATTATTCAGAGATTTGAAATCAGGAAGATCAAGTAAAGTTATAAGAGTAGCAAAGTAGATATTTCGGACGAACTTTTATTTGTACAACTTCTCTCTTTATTGTATATATATATATATATATATATATATAAATGGAGCTCAAAGCAGGGCCGGATTTAAGAAAATGCTGCTATAGGCTGCCTAAAGTCGATTTGCCGCCCTCTATAGTTCATATTTCCTTAACATTTGTTTTATACGATAAATGTATACTAAAATTCATAAGGAAAATATTAACGTCTGAAATACTTCATTTTAACTTTACTTTTAAAAAAATCTGGTGTGATTGGCGCACAGCACACAATCCTTTCTCTTACCTTCGGTAATCGAAAGTTGTGTACTGTGCTTGTCACACCAGATTTTTTGTGTCGACATGTATTTAGTTCCCGACAGTACGGAACATTTGAATTCAGGTGTAAAATTTATAAGTATGGGAAAATATTTATATTTTGTTACCATGGCAACCATTTCTCCTATCTTCCCTATGAAATACAAGAGTAAAGTGGTCTTCAGAAGATTTCAATTGCAAAATGAGAATATACATTTTAAAGAGAATCTAAAAATTAATTGATTTTTGAATTTAAAAAAAAATCGTTGGAGCAAATTTTGAGAAAATCGAAAAAAACTGAAAAAAGTACATCATTAAAGTACTAGTAATCTTTGGCCGATTTTGTTTAAAAGCTTATTTTTCCGGTCCCGGGGGATGTTTAACTTAAATATAAAATTTCAACCTCCTAGCTCAATTCCTTCATGCTTAAAATTGAACACACACACACACACCCACACACACACACCCACACACACAGACAGACCATGTCGCGAAAACCACTTTTTTGGATTCAGGGGACCTCAAAACGTGAAGATCCATCAAAATCTCGACATCGAATTTTTGACATGAATCCAATACTTTCTCTCTCTATATATATTACATATATACATAGGTAAGAGAAAGT
>JAKCPI010018274.1:0-16247 GCA_023213315.1 Euborellia annulipes
TTTTGAGTAAATCGAAAAAAAAAACTGAAAAAGTACAACAGTGAAGTACTAGGTCCGTGTTACTTAAGTGACTTAAACATAAAATTTCAACCTCCTCTTTCGTTCTTTAGTTATTTTGTTCACATACAGACAGACAAACTATGTTGCGAAAACAACTTTTTTGGGCTCAGGGGATCTCACATGTATTTCCATCAAAATTTTTTACATCAAATTTTTGACATGAAACCAATACTTTCTCTATATAGACTCTATCGCCTGCTGCCCGCCTCGAAATTCAACAATTCGAAAAAGGTCGAGCAACAAATGAATAGGCCAGAATCATTAGCAAAGATTGGAAATATACTATACTTTGGCACTCAAAAGAGATGACGTTTTGACAACATTTGGAAGGTTAGTCAAAAATTGAATTTTCGGACTTTCGCCGCCATCATTCTCAGCAGGCAATATCATAATATATATAAATAAGAGAAAGTAAAAACAAAAAAACTTTGAAATGGATTCAGGAGACCTCAAAAGGCATTTGGCAGCTTCAGTTCAATTTCTGATTTACCAAGATTATATTAACTTTACCTACCCACCCTACGGTTGAAGCGCAAAGTTAATAATAATAATTAGTTTCCAAAAAACGTTTAATTTTAGAAATAATATAATAGCGTGGAAGTGTAATGAAATAAAACAATCTAAATTGTATAGAAAAAAAAGAATTTTAAATGGAAATGACTATGAGAGATTTTCACACCATCAATGCAACCCTCTCCCTCTCCTCTCTTTTTTTTTACGTTCATTGAATTTCTAACTCCCAATAAAATATTTATTTTATTTCGTTTTTTTTATCCACCACGATTTTATTTTTTCCATCTTAAAATCTTATTTGAAAATCGCATGCCTCATTATTATTTTATATTTATATAATAATATTTTTGCATACTAAAAAAAGAGAAAATAATTTTTTTTTATGAAGTGCTTTAAAGAAATAAAAACAAAATGAAGATAATTTGATATAATAATAATATAAAAAATACTATTCACGTTTTGGCTATGAAAATAGACATGATGGAACTTAATCATAAATTATTCTAACAAAGAAAAAATTATTATAAGTTACAGAGAGCAAATATTAATATTAATGAAGCGATATTTAGACCAGGATTTAAAAAAAACTTAGAGTATAGGAAAGTAAAAAATAAATTTAATTTAAATCACCGAACTTTAATACCTTGAATACCTTAACGATTTAAGTTATTATTAAAAAGAAAAGGAAAGTATCATTGTCATTAGCCGTTTCATTTAATGACATAATCTCCGTTAAAAGTTTTGTTCTTAATATTAATCGTTAAAATTCTTAACGTTAAGTACCATTTAAGTCGTACGGGGATTTGAACTTAATTTTCAGTCGTCCAAAACAACTTTTCCATACTTTGCTTATTCGCTCGCTTTTACTTTAGTTTGTTAACAAAGTTACGGAGAGTAAGTGTGAGTGTGGGTAGTGTGTGTCGGAGTGAGATGAGGGGAGGGGAGGGGAGAGAGAGTTACTACCTGTGTACAACAAGAAGAGCAAAGCAAAACAACAAAAAACATCTTTGTCTTATTTGATATTAAGAAACAATTTAAATATCTGATGCAAGTGACTCTACTGAATTTTCTCTTATTTGTTAACAGAAAGTTGAATTCCACCAGAATTTTTGTGAGGAGATTGATTGATTGATCGATTTCTTCGATAGGGGGTATGTTGCACTGCGACCTCCTGGTTTGTGAGGAGATTTATAATTTATTAAAAATATTTATATTTTTCTAAAATAAGTAAAGTGGGCTTCAAATAATTTTAATCAATTATTGAAACTAATGATCTAGTGTTTTTAATTTCTTATAAATAATTCCAAAAATTAAGCTTAGGAAGCACGAGAATTATCAAAATTTCGTGATTGAATTTTTCGGCTGAGCCGCGACCGCCCCAAGAGAAGCCATCTTCCAAATGAGGTATGAACACGATTAACACAGAAGGTGCTTCACTTATGACTGCCCACACTCTACTGAACTCTATTTGACCTTGCATCATCATCATCATCCCGAGCTCTACAACCCGTTGTGGGTCTTGGCTGCCTCCAGAATACGACGCCATCCTCCCTGTCCAACGCTGTTCGGCACGCCAAGCATCTTGCAGTCCGCCGACAGTCCATCGAGCCATCTCAGCCTCGGTCTTCCAATCTTCCTGTATCCTCCAGGGTTACCCTTCATGACTCGTTTTGACCTTGCATTGGAATATAAAGGGGTATTTTTCTCATTGAGTTAGCATATAGACTCGAATCCCAGCCGATTGTCTTCTATCAGGTGATTGGCCAAGCACCTTAGAGCCCGCGAAAGTGGGGGAGGGTGGTGGTGGGGATAGAGTTATACTATTAGATAATTGGCAAAGATCCAAATTATTTCAAATAGATTTCATTATTTTATCAAATTTTACTTATAGGATCAATAAATAATAACTCAATTAAAAGATAATTTTGTATGAATGAGCAAGCATTCTCTCGAACGACATCATCGTTATTGATAATATATTAGTTTCAAATTATTTGATCATTTAGCTATATTAAATAACCCCCATGCCTAGTTTCATTCTGTTTATGTTATATCATTATAACAATGTTAATTTGATCGGTACTAGGAAATTTATCATTCAACTAAATTAATTAATTACTAATTGGGATTATTATCAGTGAGTATATGGCCAAGGGAAGTCAAATTTTCACTTTTTTTTTATAATACGTCAACTATTTGTTTTAGAAAAAAACATTGTTTAAAGTTGTATCAAACATCCTTATTATTTTAATCTCATATGTGGATATTTTATACACAATAGAGAATCCTAAATAAATACAAAATTTCATAAGAATTGGAAAAATTTTTTAAATGTGTAAAAAATTCCAAAGGGGACCCCCTTTGAATCGAAATTAACATACAAATTTCCATAAGGATTTAAAATTGGTCCTATGGAAAGAAGAGCCGGAAAGTGAATTTGAGAAATCTGAAATAATACAACAGCAAAGTGTACTTCAAACAATTTTTAAGAAAAATTTCACTGATAAACATTTTAAAGAACATTAAAAAAAAAAAAAAAAAAATAGTTGATTTATAAGAATTTTAATCAAAATAGTTGAGTCATTTTTGAGAAAATCGAAAAAAACTGAAAAAGTACTTCAGTAAAGTACTAGTATTTTTCGGCCGATTTTGTTCAAAAGCTTATTTTCACCCCTCAGGGGAGGAGCCTAACTTAAATATAAAATTTCAACCTCGTAGCTCATTTCCTTCATGGTTAAAAATTTCTTCACACACAGACCAATTTGCGGGACCCACTTTTTTTGATTCAGGGGACCTCAAAACGTGTATTCCCATTAAAATCTCGATATCGATTCATGATCGCCATACTTTTCTTTCTATACAGGGTGCCCGGAAATAACAGGTAGCTAGAAAAGGAGATGATTCTACATGAAAAAATAAGACTTTTTTTTCCATAAACTTAATATGCCCAGACTTCCGTTTTTACTTTCTCTTACCTATGTATATATGTAATATATATATAGAGAGTATTGGATTCATGTCAAAAATTCGGATGTCGAGATTTTGATGGATCTTCACGTTTTAAGGTCCCCTGAATCCAAAAAAGTGGTTTTCGCGACATGGTCTGTCTGTGTGGTGTGTGTGGGTGTCTGTGTGTGTTCAATTTTAAGCATGAAGGAATTGGAGCTAGGAGGTTGAAATTTTATATTTAAGTTAAACATCCCCCCGGGACCGGAAAAATAAGCTTTTAATCAAAATCGGCCAAAGAGTACTAATACTTTACTGATGTACTTTTCAGTTTTTTTTCGATTTTCTCAAAATTTGCTCCAACGATTTTTTTTTAAATTCAAAAATCAATTATTTTTTAGATGCCTTTTTAAAATGTATATTCTCATTTTGTGATTGAAATCTTCTGAAGACCACTTTACTCTTGTTCTCCATAGAAAAGATAGGAGAAATGGTTGCCATGGTAACAAAATATAAATATTTTGTCATACTTATAAATTTTACATCTTGAAAATCGAATGTACCGTACTGTCGGAAACTAAATACATGTCGACACAAAAAATCTGGTGTGACAAGCACAGTACACAACATTCGATTACCGAAGGTAAGAGAAAGTTGTGTGCTGTGCGCCAGTCACACCAGATTTTTCAAGATACAGGGGGTCAAAGTTGAATTTTTTTTGTTTTATGCTATTATCTCGAGAACCGTTTGAGATACAATGTTTAGCTTCTGTACACGATTTATGTTCATTATTCCGCTTGTTTTATGTGTAAAGTAAAACATGCTAAACGGATATTAGCAAAAAAATACAAAAAAAATTCAAATTTGACCCCTTGTATCTTGAAAAAGAAGCGTCTGGGCATATTAAGTTTATAGGAAAAAAGTCTTATTTTTTCATGTAGAATCATCTCCTTTTCTAGGTACCTGTTATTTCCGGGCACCCTGTATACTACATATTAAGAGAAAGTGAGCCCTCGGGCATGGCGTAGAGGTTAGCGTGCTAACCTCATATACCAAACGTCGCGGGTCGGACCCCAGGCAGTCCGATGATGTTATTTAAGCCAATTGGATACCAAATGGCTTAAATAAGAATGCCTGGACCCCCATATATGTATATTAATCTCTATAACGGATATCGTAAAAGTCTTAAATGGCCTAAGATGCCGAAAAGACTGTGTGAAGGTGTGTGTGAGTGTGAGTGTGAATGAGAAAAAAGTGTGAATGTTTTAAAAAAAAAAAAAAAGAGAAAGTGAAAAATGTTTAACGTTGTATCAAATATCCTTATTTATAAAAAGTTTATAACTAAACTTTTGAGAGGAAAAAAAAATTATTTTTGCTTTCTTTATTAATTCATAATTGGTAGTAATTTTTTTTTTTTTTTTTTTTTTTACATCTCTATTTAAAAATTGATATAAATAATTCTTGTAGCTTTTGATTGTCTACAAAATTATAATAACAAGACCGCATTCTTAAGAGATATTGCAGGAGGAAGTTCTCATTAATTTTTGGATTTAACGTGAAGTATATTAATATCAGTTAATAAGATTATTAAATAATTTAAAGGATGGATCAATTATCTATCGCTGAAATTATAGAGTTGAAATAACTTTAAAGTTATTGCGAGAGAGAGAGAGAGTTGATTATCTCAACTCATTCACATTGGAATCAATAATATTCCATGTTAACATGGTCACATTTAAAATATGGAAATGGATGAGTATTGGGCAAGAGGGGGGGGGAGATAAAAAAATTCAATTATCCCCTCTATTTTTTGATATAGAGAGAGCTTTGCGAAATGAGCTTAGTTAATAAAAATGGCATATGAGAATCAATTTAGTGAATATTTGACTAATGAAATATATACTACTGTACTAAACAATAAAAAAAGAATAAAACAGTAACAAATTGTATTTTACAAAATTATTATATGAATATAAGGAAAAATTGTCAATTAAAGGAATAATTGTGTCAATATTATTTATTTTATACATTTATGAAAATTATTATTAACTAGGACATGGGCGTACCCAGCGAGGGGCAGGGGGCAGCTGCCCCCCCTAGAAGCAAAAAAAAAAAAAATTAAACGTTTATAAAGTGGTGAAACGAAACAAAATTGGTGGATAGCGGCGGCGAATGATTATTTTTGTTAGGACTCGAGCGAGGGTTTTTAGGCCTTTAATTCGAATGCTTTACCCCTCTATATAAAAAATAGCTATGTCCCAATCTGGACAACCATGATCTGCCCCCCCCCCTGGACGACCATGATCTGACCATGCCCCTAGATTTGATCCTGGGTACGCCCATGAACTAGGATCCAACCGAAACAAGATTTCCAGTCGAAAGCGAAACCGAATTTCGTTTTTTGAAATTTTTCCGCCCTGTGGGAAATACAAAAAAAAATTTTGTCTTGCTTTAAAAAAAATTAAAGCTTATTAAAATTGAATAAATATCTCAAATGAAAAATAATAAAAATTATTATATAAATTAATTTATTTTTGATGAAGCTCAGGAACCTTTTTTTCAATTCTTCATTTCTATTCTTATCCGAATCCTTTTGTAAATTAATTTATTATCGGACTGATCAATTCAGACACTCCACTGATATAATTTTTTATATAAACTCTTGTATAAAATTCCTTAAGATAAGAGGGCTGTATTTTTAATTGCCTCAAACGAGTTGATGAAAAATTGCACTTACAAAAGGGCGGGCCCGAGCCAGTCCAGGGGGGCATATAGTCATATATTTGCACCCCCTGGTCGGGGGGGGGGGGAGAAATCCTGAACCCTCCCCCATCAAAAATTTCTGGCTACGCCTATGGTCCAAAGAAAACTAATATTTTAATTAAATACCTTTGCGAAAATCCAAAAATATTTTTATACCCATTAGCATTCGAACATTAAAAAAAGCTATTAAAAATTAAAAAAAAAAAATACTTCCTGAAATTTTAATTAAATATACAATCCGTTTTTAGCGTAGACTATAAAGTATGGAGAAATAATTTTTTTTTTTAATGTTTCTCGTATAATAATAAAAGAGTTGATTCTCTGATGTTAAAGCAGTTGCTTAGACTCTCGTTGATCAACAGAATGTTAATAAAATTAACTGGCGATCATTAAAACGCCTTCTTTGTCCAAGGGGGCGGGGGTTAGTACATTAGAAGCCGAAGTGAGAGAAGCATTTTCTTTTTAAAACCTCACTGATTGACAAAATAAAGCTTTTAATAATTGAAAATAATCCGTTCTCAAAGAGATAAAAGAGCTTATCTTTTTAAGAGAACAATCTAAAAGAGATCTTTATTTCTTTATAAACAAAATATTAAGAGAGTGTTAACTCCCTTTCTTTATAAATGGTTGGTGTATTATTATATTTTTTTTTTTTTTTTTTTTTTGTCTTTTGAGAAATATATTGTTTTAAAGGCTTTTCGGCATCTTAGGCATATAAGCTTTGATAAAAATTATTTACAAACGATATAGGTCTATACCAGTAGCGTAGCCAGAATTTCTGCTTGGGGGGGGAGGCCCAAAAGTTTTATGAACCCCCCCCCCCCCCCTCTTCTCCAAGAAACTTAAAGTGGAGAAATTTTTTTTAGATAATATACCCAGCTAGCAGAACCTCGTCAAAATGACGTCCGAAATTGGTCATAACTGGTCAAAAGACGTCAAATGACTTATTAAAACCTAAAATAAAACGTCTTTTTTGTAACGTCTTTAAAACGTGCAAAATATCACATTATAAAGACGTACCAATCAGGTACCGATCACGACACTTATTATTACTTCTCTTACCTCCATATTTTTATTTTAATACGCATGCGCACACATTTCGCGCATGCACATGCATTTCGCGCATGTGCAACTGTTAGCACACACAATGGATCGTACCGGTTCAGTTAGTGACAGTCTATTATCTATGGTGGCAGTTAATGAAGTCATGTCTTTTATTGCTGTTGAATTTATAACTAATGATGATCCTGTAATGGCTATAGTCTGTAACATTGTCTTTTATATAATAGTGTATAGAAAATCGCGTTTTTACAAAAGTATTAAAATAAAATATCGATATAGGTACTAATTAAAATTAAAAATTGAATAATTAAATCTCTCAATTATTATTTTATAATTAGTCATATATATATTAAATTTCAACTTTCCTATTTATATGGATAGAGAAGAGATGTATTTAATTGCTAAAATAATGTGTTTTATAATTATACAATTTAATTTTATATGAGTTTGTTTCTCATTTTTTTTATCCATCAGGTTATAAAAAGGTCAAAAATAAAAAAGTCATGTTTGTCCTCCTCACCATTTAAAAAGGGAGCCTAGCTGAGATTGGCTGTTTTAAATGATAATATAAAACAATTTCAAATTACTTAATCTCAGCCTCCTGATCGTGTCAATCTTCATGGGGATGATCTTTCATTGCATATAAAATGCTACTAACTTCATATAGGTCTAGGTCTCACTTAGAAGTTGGTGCATAGTAGGGGCCCTACTTGAAAACCACTGATGAAGGAATTGAGCTAGGAGGTTGAAATTTTATATTTAAGTTAGACACCCTCCCGGAGGCGTGAAAAGAAGCTTTTATCAAAATAAGCCAAACAGTACTAGTACTTTACTAATGTACTTTTTCAGTTTTTTTCGATTTTCTCAAAATTCGCTCAAACGATTTTGATTAAAATCCAAAAATCAATCATTTTTTACATGCTCTTTAAAATGTATATTCTCATTTTGCCAATGAAATCTTCTGAAGACCACTTTACTCTTGAACTTCAAAAATAGGAGAAATTATTGCCATGGTAACAAAATATAATCCCATACTTATAAATTTTACATCTTGAATTTAAATGTCTTGTACTGTCGGCAACTAAATAAATGTCGACACAAAAAATCTGGTGAGACAAGCACAGAACACAACTTTCGATTAGCGAAGGTAAGAGAAAGTTGTGTGCTGTGCAACCAGCCACGCAAGATTTTTCTAGAATTTGAATATTTTTATTTTCCACTAGCAAAAATTTTAAAAATTGTTTTGTAATGATCTTAAAAAAAAGAAAATAATAAACTTTTCACAAGTAACTTATTATTCATTTAACCAATAAATTATTTAACTTTTTTCTTTGAAGTATAAATTGACCTAAGGTTGTTTATTATCAGTTAAAAAGAAGAAAAAGGTTTAAAGGTTAGCTCGTCTTTTGATAAATAGAGGGATACAAATTCCTTTTGAGCGAGAGAGAGAGAAGCAAAGTTAGTTTCCTCGCGCCCTTTTAGCTCAGGAATGTTGATGGTATTTTCTAAACGCGTATTAATAAGTTCTCTAAAGAGAGGGTTAAAGGGAAGAAGCATCCACCTGGTAGCAAGATATAAATTGAATATCGATAAAGAACTGCTCTCATACATAGTAAGCAGCTCAAAAGACTTACAATTACTTTTAATATTTAATAAGGTCGTCGTGTGAATATCAATTTTCTTTCAGAAAGTGAGAATAAAATAATATTTTGCTATTGAATTTAATTTAATTTTAAAAAAGATCTTTTTACAATCTAATAAAAGACATTTTTCGGTTTATTTTTTTTATTTCAAAATGGTATCTTTTACATATTTTAACTGAAGCTTAAGCGATATTTTAAACCAAATGGAAAAACCATTCGGTGTCAAATTCACAAAACCGCTTGTCAAATTTACATTTTCAATGTATGGGTTAGATAATATCTTTTATAAAATAAGTGATTTCAAACATTTCTAAACAAGGTTATTCATGTCCTTGAAAGGGTTAAAAAACGCTGCAACGTTTTCAAATAGGTTTAATTAGAGTCGGTGGGCAGAAATAAATTTAGATTTTTTTGCATTACTAAAGAACAAGAAAATTGTAGCTGGTCACACCAGTGTGTCGAAATATATTTAGGTTTCCGCCAATATATTAGAATTCAAGATATACAATTTATAGACATGGGAGAATATTTATATTTTGTTATCATGGCAACCATTTCTTTCTTATAAAGTACAAGAGTAAATTGTGCTTCAAACAATTTTGAAGACAAAATGAGAATATACATTTTAAAGAGTATAAAAAAATCTGGTGTGACTGGCGCACAGCACACAACTTTCTCTTACCTTCGGTAATCGAAAGTTGTGTACTGTGCTTGTCACACCAGATTTTTTGTGTCGACATAGATTTAGTTCCCGGCAGTAAGGAATATTTGAATTCAGATGTAAAATTTATAAGTATGGGAAAATATTTATATTTTGTTACCATGGCAACCATTTCTCCTATCTTTCCTATGAAACACAAGAGTAAAGTGTGCTTCAAACAATTTTGAGGGCAAAACGAGAATATACATTTGAAAGAGCATCTAAAAAATAATTGATTTTTGAATTTTAATCAAAATCGTTAGAGCGAATTTTGAGAAAATCGAAAAAAACTGAAAAAGTACATCAGTAAAGTACTAGTACTCTTTGGCCGATTTTGATTAAAAGCTTATTTTTTCCGGTCCCGGGGGGTGTTTAACTTAAATATAAAATTTCAACCTCCTAGCTCAATTCCTTCATGCTTAAAATTGAACACACACACACACACCCACCCACACACCCACACACCCCACCCACACACACACACACAGACAGACCATGTCGCGAAAACCACTTTTTGGATTCAGGGGACCTCAAAACGTGAAGATCCATCAAAATCTCGACATCGAATTTTTGACATGAATCCAATACTTTCTCTCTATATATATATTACATATATACATAGGTAAGAGAAAGTAAAAATGATTGAATTTTGAATTTCAATCAAAATCGTTAGAGCGAATTTTGAGAAAATCGAAAAAGTACATCAGTAAAGTACAAATACTCTTTGGTCGATTTTGATCAAAAGCTTATTTCCGCGCCTCAGGGAGGTACCGAATTTAAATATTAAATTTCAAACTCCTAACTATTTTCGTTCTTGAAATATTTTCATCACAGACCGACAGACCATGTTGCGAAAATCACTTTTTTGAACCCAGGGGACTTCAAAACGTATATATCCATCAAAATCTCGACATCATTCTATTTAAGCAAATAATAATATGATTAAATAAGATCCCAGATCGTAGTTAGTTAACTAAGACCCAAAGTTCGATATAAGGCTTAACTAACTTAACTAATGGGTGAAATTAGAAACATACACCTGGTATATTTTTAGAAATTTTTAAAATAATCATTTTATGTTTTTTAAAATTTATTAAGTTGCTACCTTCAAAAAAACTTTCCTTATACCTCAGATAGTTAATTATAAGTAAAAAACTCATTTTTACTTTCTCTTACCCTCCATAGGCCTACATGTAATATATAGCGAGTAAATATTGCCTTCATGTCACAAATCTGATGTCGATGAGGTCGGACTACTTTTATTCAATAGCCCAATGGGCCTGCGACCTAGGATAAAGGTAGTGCGCCTGTCGCGAAAGCGTTCGACTCCAGGGGGCGCAATTTTTACCCAATCAAATAAAAAATGATCTCGCAAATTTGATAAATTATAAATACTCACCAAAATGTAGAAATTGTAGGAATTCTGGAGCTGAGCGACAAAGTCCAACTGCAGGTGAAGGATTCTCAATCAAGACTAACGTTTGCTCAAAGAAAATAGCCAGGTTTGAAGCCGTTTTGAACCTCCTGTAACAAGAATAATAACATAAAGAAAAGTATATCTATATGTGAGTAAGGATTTTTTAATGGTTTGTTTTAATAATATACCTACAAAAGGATCCAATAGGTAAAGTACGGTGCATAATCTCATCTCCTAAAATGAATTATACAAACTTGCTTCGCCGGGTCGGTCCAATTTAACAAGTTTTAAATAAGATCCGAAAATTTCTTTTTCATATCCAGATCGATTGGCAGGGTAAAAAGAATGTGATGCATATATTTTCAATAAATCTTCTATTATTTTGTTTTCTTTAAGATTTTGCGAATTGAATTGTTATTAGTATCTTCAGTGTTCTTGAAATAACCCCTTGATCTTTTCGATTAATCTTTGTTGGGTTTTAAGATTTTAGCTGTTGAGAAATAGAAAAATAATTATTAAATATTTTTCTTATTTTTATAGAAATAATTTTTTACAATTCTAATATGAAATAATATTCCTTTTTATTTCTAAAAAAAAGCCCTTGACCAATGGCTCAGAGGTTCTGATTCCAAAGGTCAAGGGTTCGCATCCTAGCCAAAAAAATATTCAATTTTATCTTTAAAAAAAAAAAGGAAAAAAAAACATTGAAAAATTATTTTAAGTTAACTTAATTAATTAATTGTTAAGCTCTTTTTTTTAATAGTCTTGTTAGATTTAATATTACTTACGAAAAGATCTAGTTGGTTATGCCCTGAAGAATCTCGACGGTCTCAGCCCCCACTCCCACCCTAACCATCTAAAACAAAAGAAAAAAAAATCCAAGGATTAGTTTATGTCATTGATGCTACGCAATATTTTATGAAAACATCAAAAATTTCTTTAACTTACCCTGAAGACTGCTTCTTTCGGCTCAACGAGGGCTTCCCTAAAAACTAACCTAATCCCACACTTCTATGACCGGGACGGCCATCTAGTTCTAAAATGCAGTTCCTCTTCTTTCTTGAGACACACGCGAACGCGGGCACTCCCGGAAGGCAGGTAAGCCCTCAATCACCAAAAATCGAAACGGAAAGAACGCCCACAAACCCAAGGAAATAAAAGGAAAAGAAACAGAGACACACACTCGCACACATACTCAAACAGATCAATTAATCTCTGCCCACCTGCCTAATATCATTTACTAAAGAGCTAAAAAGGAGCAGAGGTAATTGATCTGATATTCATTCACGAGTTAGGAAGGAAGCCAGCCAATACAATACTGAAGATCCCCCTTGATTGCTCATCTCAGAAACAGAATGACGTTGTTCAAGATGCATGCTGAAAAAAAAAGAACCCTAAAAGCTAACAACATCCTATACGAACTCCTAACATCTTGAACATTAACTCATTCTGTCCTGAAACAACCAAGGCCCAGAACTCAGCACTGACCGACAGAGCCCCGGAGAAAGAGAAAACACTCTTTCCCTCAAATGCGCGAAAGGGAGAAACACACGATAGAGAAATTCTCCTATTTCCCTTGAACAACGGCCAAAAGTGAAATGATCCTCTACTGGAAGCCCTACCTAAACCTAAATGGGACGAACAACAACACCCTATGCCAGTATATTGAGGAATCAATTCACAATTGAACGTCAATTCAAGAGAACATCAGAGAATTCCGACATAGAAGGCCTAAAACCCCATATAAATAAATATTAATAAATGCGTGAGCGTAGAGATTTTCTAATTATGTTTAGCGCCCTTTATATAGATTCTAACAATTGCTAGCTAGATAATCTAATAAGAATTGCGTGCATTCTTAAAAATTAACATGCAGTTAGCAAAGATAGAAAAGAGATCCCCGTAGGTAATATTAGCCTAATGCCATACACGCAAAACTTAAATCCTGATATTGAATCATGTAATTATAGCTAAAAGAATAATACATGCACACTTGAATTGTCTCATATGTTGATGTTGCTCCCCCGTAGGGTAAAGGGATGAAATGAGTACTGTGCATTATCCACATATTACCAATAATTGAACACCTTTTGCACATTTACCAATAATCGTATACCTTTTGCACATTGAACATTCATCCATCCCATTACCTTGAGAAACGAAATCTGCATTTGGGGACTGAAATGTTAAATTCTAATGAATTTAGAAAAGATTTTTAAATTAACAAATTTTAAATCAAACAATACTTTCTCTCTATATATATTTCATATATAGGGTAAGAGAAAGTAAAAATAAAATGAATTTTTGAAAAAAAAAATTTTAATTTTAATTTTAAAAAATCTTTAATTATTTAAAAAGTCAGGGACTCTGAAATGGGAGAAATACAAATATTAATAGCATCCTATCCATGCACCTATGTCAAAATATCTAGAAATATTTAGGCCGAATTGAGAAAATTGAAATAAATTTTGAAAATCCTAAATCTATCTCACTCTACGCTCACGTGAATGTTCATACAGACTTTTACTGTAGCTGCTAGACTCTGCAATCAGCCATGGAGACTCCCTTGATGTGATTCCCCTTCAGGTGACTCGCTGGCGATGTCTAATTGGAGGTCGCTCCGGATTCATGACGTCATTTCTCGAAGGCGATTAGTCGGCTTCTAAAAGACAAAGAAAAAAATATAAATAGAGACGGGGTCTAAATGGCCTTCGATGCCGGAAAGACCTTAATGAAATTAAAAAAAAAAATTGTTTAATTTTATAATTATTTCTCTTTGATCCTGAAATCAAGAGGCATCAGTCAGTCAGTCTTGATTCAAACGAAAGTTTGGGCATACTTTTTGAAAAAAGGAATTGCAACCTCTGAATAAATATCAATCTTTTGCAAAAAAAAATGTTATAATCTAAAGCAGGTTAATTTCCTATTATTAAGATGAAATTTTTCATAAAAGAAAACTTTCGTAAATATTGTATTTCCATCCTTGAAATAATTCCAACAGTTTTTTGTTATATAATAAGTTTTTAAATAGTCAGAACTAGATCCCCTGAGAGAGAGCATTGTCAAGTCTGAATCGAGGTATTCATAGAGTATTTAATATCTTATTCAAATACAAGTCTTCGGCGAGCAATTGCAAAATTTTAAAGTTTTAAATTTTCCTCCATAACTCCACTTCCTGTAAATCTGGCCAATCAGCGAGAGAACAGGAACATACACACAGGGACAGGAAGTCAGTGGCTAGCGTTTTATACTACATAGTAATGATGATATAAATCTCGAAAATTATTCAACTATTTTATTATTTGCTGTTCCTGAACTTGCTCTTCGTAATTTCGAACATCAATTGCATCTTCTCTCCGAATAATAATAGAATTTTATTTTATGAAACATTTGGCAAATTTCTAATCACTTAGATTTCTAAGATATCGTGTTCGCAAACACCCACAGTCCAATTAGAGTTAAACTAACAGCACTAGTTAAAACATAATGTATTTAAGAGAAATTTAAAACACTCAATAATTTATTTAAATTAACATTTTCAACACTTTGGACTCATATGAGAAATCATTTCTGAAAAGGACACAAGAGTGTCTAAATGTTATAAATGTTAATTCTTAATAAATCATTCAATGGCTTAAATAGAAATGCCTAAACACCCAATAGATATATTCATTACAACGTTTATCGTCAAAAGTCTTATATGGCCTAAGTTGCCGGAAAGACTGTGTGAATGTGTGTGTGTGAGTGTGAATGAGAAAAGTATGAATGTTTTTTATAAAAAAAAAAAAATCATTGAAACTTATGACCTAGTGTATTTAATTTCTCATAAATAATTCCTAATATCAGGGAGTTAGAGGATTATCAAAATTTCGAGGTGGAATTTTTTGATTAAATGTTGTATTCAAAAAAGTAAAAAGTGAAGGGAATGTTAAGGCACTGATTAAGACCGGGGCCGCCACACGCGGGCATCTGCTAAGTGTTGAATGAAAAAAACTAAATATCAATGAGAGAAGCCTGCCGAAAGCGGGCAGCGTAGCTAGTCATTTTTCATTAATTTACCCCATTGAGAGATTATATTTTGAATTTTTTTATTAAAAAAAAAAAAAAAAACATTTAATCTACGGTTGAAACGCAATCCCGTGGATTGGATGCCATCCACCACTGTATTCACATGCAAATTAATTGATTATCTTCTCTCTATTAAAAAATGGAAATAAATATCTAAGAGGGCCCAGGAGTTTGATATTTGCCTGTCTAGGTGCCCACCGAAACCGGGCGACGCAGATAGTTAAGTTTAAATGAAAAATACGAGAAACAAGTCAGCCAATTGCATGAAAAAAGATTCAGATATAAATTGCAAGAATATTCCTATGCTCTGGTGAATTAGCCTCTCATATACAGTATGTAATCCATGTGCTAAGCTCTGCTAGCTCTTAACCCATCCAACAAACCTGTCCTGACTTGCTTACTGGCCCTTGCAAGAGAGTCAAGCAGAGCGAGCCAAATCAATTGCATGTATTAATCGTCTTTAAATATTTTATCAAATAAAATGCACCTATCGCCTAGAAACCAGCTTCGGACCACCTCCGTGTAGAAATATTTTGTTTTATTCCCACACTGACTCATTTGAATACGTTTTTATAAAATCACAATTACGTTTATAGGCCTACATATTGGTAGATGATAAAAAATAATTTTTTGAGAAGGCATTTATATTTCTAATATTTAAAATAATAAACCAAGTATTAATGAACATGGAGAGATGAAATTTACCTCTAAAGTCCTTAAAGTTTAGAAGAAACGCGAATTTTTTACGGAGCCCAGGTGAGAGACGTCCGCCCCACGCGACGCCATGTCCCAAATGAGGGATGAAATTTTTAACACGGAAGGTGCTTCACTTATCACAGCTCCCCCTCTACTGAAGGCTCTTTGACCTTGCTATTGAATATAAAGGAATTTGGTTCCATTGGTAAAGCATGTAGACTCGGTTCCCAGCTGCTAGATAGCCATTGGCCACTTTTTGAGCCGGAGCCTCCGAGAGAGAGAGAGAGAGAGTGGGGGTGGAGGGGGGGAGATCTTGATCTAATAGATAATTGGCAAAGATCCAAATCATTTCAATTAGAAAGAATATAAATTAATAGAA
>JAKCPI010018275.1:0-12360 GCA_023213315.1 Euborellia annulipes
ATTTTCTAATAATTTATATTCTTTCTAATTGAAATGATTTGGATCTTTGCCCGATATCTATTAGATCAAGATCCCCCTCCACTCTCCACCCCCACCTCTCTCTCTCTCTCTCGGAGGCTCCGGCTCAAAAGTGGCCAATGGCTATCTAGCAGCCGGGAACCGAGTCTACATGCATTACCAATGGAACCAAATTCCTTTATATTCAATAGCAAGGTCAAAGAGCCTTCAGTAGAGGGGGGAGCTGTGATAAGTGAAGCACCTTCCGTGTTAAAGAATTTCATCCCTCATTTGGGACATGGCGTCGCGTGGGGCGGACGTCTCTCACCTGGGCTCCGTAAAAAATTCGCGTTTCTTCTAAACTTTTGCGACTTTTGAGGTAAATTTCATTTCTCCACGATCATTAATACTTGGTTTATTATTTTAAATATTAGAAATATAAATGGCTTCCACAAAAAATTATTATTTATTCACCTACCAATATGTAGGCCTATAAACGAATTTGTGATTTTATAAAAACGTATTCAAATGAGTCAGTGTGGGAGATAAAACAAAATATTTATATTCGGAGGTGGTCCGAAGCTGGTTTCTAGACGATAAGTGCATTTTATTTGGTAAAATATTTAAAGACGATTAATACATGCAATTGATTTGGCTCGCTCTGCTTGACTCTCTTGCAAGGGTCAGTAAGCAAGTCAGGACAGGTTTGTTGGATGGGTTAAGAGCTAGCAGAGCTTAGCATTTGGATTACATACTGTATATGAGAGGCTAATTCACCAGAGCATAGGAATATTTTTGCAATTTATATCTGAATCTTTTTTCATGCAATTGGCTGACTTGTTTCTCGTATTTTTCATTTAACCTTGACTATCTGCGTCGCCCGGTTTCGGTGGGCACCTAGTCAGGAATTTGTCGACTTCCTGGGCCCTCTTAGATATTTACTTTCATTTTTTAATAGAGAGAAGATAATCAATTAATTTGCATGTGAATGCAGTGGTGGATGGCATCCAATCCACGGGATTGCGATTCAACCGTAGATTAAATGTTTTTTTTTTTTATATAAAAAAATTTAAAATATAATCTCTCAATGGGGTAAATTAATGAAAAATGACTAGCTACGCTGCCCGCTTTCGGCAGGCTTCTCTCATTGATATTTAGTTTTTTTCATTCAACACTTAGCAGATGCCCGCGTGTGGCGGTCCCTCTCTTAATCAGTGCCTTAACATTCCCTTCCCTTTTTTACTTTTTTGAATACAACATTTAATCAAAAAATTCCACCTCGAAATTTTGATAATCCTCTAACTCCCTGATATTAGGAATTATTTATGAGTAGAGCCCGGATTCCTATGCAATTGCATATTCTATTTGCTAATAGGTACGTCACTGAAAAGCAATTTTCTATCCGAATCATGCCCCCTTGGAGCTAGGGTTCAAATTCTATATTGCATATTTTTGCATATTTGGGCAATATTGCATAAAGTTGCATATTTAAGACTTTTTGGATATTTTTAAATTTTTTTTCAGTAAAAGTTTCATTTTATTTTAATTTTTTTTTTCTAAAAACAAAAAAAAAAAATTTAAATCCTTTATTACATTGTAAAAAATAAATAACTATATATTTTTTATTCTTTATGTCCTCTTTTAAGAAATAAATTTAGTTTTGCTAGAATTTTCGTTGGATGAATATCAAGTCAGTTGTGTTCAAGAGCGGATACAAGGGGGGTAAAGGGAGTAATTACCGGGGGGGGCCCCCACCCCCACCCCGAGACTTGAAAAAATACTTTTTTTTCGAAAAAAAAAATTTATTTTTAATGTAAAATTTTAAAAAATAATACTTAAAAATTTGATTTGTATTTATATTCTGGCAAACAAGTACAGAATGCACCTTTAAATTACCGAAATTAAGGAAAAATAGTGTGCTGTGCGACGAGTCACACCAGGTTACCCCCCCGAGAAACACCTCTGGATCCGCACTTAGTCGTGTTCCATAGTTCGAAGTCAAATTAATTAAAGAAAAAAATGCCAAAACAGGGGTCCTCGTTTGATTCAAAAATTTCGCAATGGATTTCTTTGTTTTTTTTTTTTTTTTTTTTTTTTTTTTAATTAAATTTAGTTTTTATTGCGAGACCAATTTTTTTTTTTTATCATTTCCTTCCAAAAATAAAACACCATTAGTTTTACATCAGTAGAAATCATGATTTACCTTTAATTGGAAGCCATTTACTTAATATTTTTTGCCATAAATATATTGCATATTTTGCTGCATATTTTAATACTTTTACTGCATATTATATGGCATATTTAGCGGTTTTTGCTGCATAAAAATCCGGGCTCTATTTATGAGAAATTAAATACTAGGTCATAAGTTTCAATGATTTTTTTTTTTATAAAAAACATTCATACTTTTTCTCATTCACACTCACACACACACATTCACACAGTCTTTCCGGCAACTTAGGCCATATAAGACTTCATACGATAACCGTTGTAATTAATAAATGTATTTGGGGTTCAGGCATTTCTATTTAAGCCATTGAATGATTTATTAAGAATTAACATTTATAACATTTAGACACTCTTGTGTCCTTTTCAGAAATGTTTTCTCATATGAGTGTCAAAGTGTTGAAAATGTTAATTTAAAATCATTGAGTGTTTTAAATTTCTCTTAAATACATTATGTTTTAACTAGTGCTGTTAGTTTAACTCTAATTGGACTGTGGGTGTTTGCGAACACGATATCTTAGAAATCTAAGGGATTAGAAATTTGCCATAAGTTTCATAAAATAAAATTCTATTATTATTCGGAGAGAAGATGCAATCGATGTTCGAAATTACGAAGAGCAAGTTCAGGAACAGCAAATAATAAAATAGTTGAATAATTTTCGAGATCTATATCATCATTACTATATATAAAACGCTAGCCACTGACTTCCTGTCCTTGTGTGTATGTTCCTGTTCTCTGGCTGATTGGCCAGATTTACAGAAAGTGGAGTCATGTAGGGAAATTTAAAACTTTAAAATTTTGCAATTGCTCGCCGAAGGCTTGTATTTGAATAAGATATTAAATACTCTATGAATACCTCGATTCAGACTTGACAATGCTCTCTCTCAGGGGATCTAGTTCCGACTATTTAAAAAGATATTTCAATTGCAATAGCCTAAATAAAAAATACTGTTGGAATTATTTTAAGGATGGAAATATTTACGAAAGTTTTCTTTTAAGAAAAATTTCCTCTTAATAATAGGAAATTAACCTGCTTTAGATTATAAGATTTTTTTTGCAAAAGATTAATATTTATTCAGAGGTTAAAATTCCTTTTTTTCATTAAAAGCATGCCCAAACTTTCATTTGAATCAAGACTGATGCCTCTTGATTTCAGGATCAAGGGGAGAAATAAATATAAAATTAAACCAATTTTTTTTTTTATTTTCATTAAGGTCTTTCCGGCATTGAAGGCCATTTAGACCCCGTCTCTATTTATATTTTTTTCTTTGTCTTTTAGAAACCGACTAATCGCCTTCGAGAAATGACATCATGAATCCGGAGCGACCTCCAATTAGACATCGCCAGCGAGTCACCTGAAGGGGAATCACATCAAGGGAGTCTCCATGGCTGATTGCAGAGTCTAGCAGCTACAGTAAAAGTCTGTATGAACATTCACGTGAGCGTAGAGTGAGATAGATTTAGGATTTTCAAAATTTATTTTATTTCTCAGTTCGGCCTAAATATTTCTAGATATTTTGACATAGGTGCATGGATAGGATGCTATTAATACTTGATTTCTCCCATTTCAGAGTCCCTGACTTTTTAAATAATTAAAGATTTTTCAAAATTAAAATTAAAATTTTTTTTTTTTTCAAAAATGCATTTTATTTTTACTTTCTCTTACCCTATATATGAAATATATAGAGAGAGAAAGTATTGTTTGATTTAAAATTTGTTAATTTAAAAATCTTTTCTAAATAAATTCATTAGAATAAATTTAACATTTCAGTCCCCAAATGCAGATTTCGTTTCTCAAGGTAATGGGATGGATGAATGTTCAATGTGCAAAAGGTATACGATTATTGGTAAATGTGCAAAAGGTGTTCAATTATTGGTAATATGTGGATAATGCACAGTACTCATTTATCCCTTTACCCTACGGGGGAGCAACATCAACATATGAGACAATTCTAGTGTGCATGTATTATTCTTTTAGCTATAATTACATGATTCAATATCAGGATTTAAGTTTTGCGTGTATGGCATTAGGCTAATATTATCTACGGGGATCTCTTTTCTATCTTTGCTAACTGCATGTTAATTTTTAAGAATGCACGCAATTCTTATTAGATTATCTAGCTAGCAATTGTTAGAATCTATATAAAGGGCGCTAAACATAATTAGAAAATCTCTACGCTCACGCATTTATTAATATTTATTTATATGGGGTTTTAGGCCTTCTATGTCGGAATTCTCTGATGTTCTCTTGAATTGACGTTCAACTGTGAATTGATTCCTCAATATACTGGCATAGGGTGTTGTTGTTCGTCCCATTTAGGTTTAGGTAGGGCTTCCAGTAGAGGATCATTTCACTTTTGGCCGTTGTTCAAGGGAAATAGGAGAATTTCTCTATCGTGTGTTTCTCCCTTTCGCGCATTTGAGAGAAAGAGTGTTTTCTCTTTCTCCGGGGCTCTGTCGGTCAGTGCTGAGTTCTGGGCCTTGGTTGTTTCAGGACAGAATGAGTTAATGTTCAAGATGTTAGGAGTTCGTATAGGATGTTGTTAGCTTTTAGGGTTCTTTTTTTTCAGCATGCATCTTGAACAACGTCATTCTGTTTCTGAGATGAGCAATCAAGGGGGATCTTCAGTATTGTATTGGCTGGCTTCCTTCCTAACTCGTGAATGAATATCAGATCAATTACCTCTGCTCCTTTTTAGCTCTTTAGTAAATGATATTAGGCAGGTGGACAGAGATTAATTGATCTGTTTGAGTATGTGTGCGAGTGTGTGTCTCTGTTTCTTTTCCTTTTATTTCCTTGGGTTTGTGGGCGTTCTTTCCGTTTCGATTTTTGGTGATTGAGGGCTTACCTGCCTTCCGGGAGTGCCCGCGTTCGCGTGTGTCTCAAGAAAGAAGAGGAACTGCATTTTAGAACTAGATGACCGCCCCGGTCATAGAAGTGTGGGATTAGGTTAGTTTTTAGGGAAGCCCTCGTTGAGCCGAAAGAAGCAGTCTTCAGGGTAAGTTAAAGAAATTTTTGATATTTTCATGAAATATTGCGTAGCATCAATGACATAAACTAATCCTTGGATTTTTTTTTCTTTTGTTTTAGATGGTTAGGGTGGGAGTGGGGGCTGAGACCGTCGAGATTCTTCAGGGCATAACCAACTAGATCTTTTCGTAAGTAATATTAAATCTAACAAGACTATTAAAAAAAAGAGCTTAACAATTAATTAATTAACTTAAAATAATTTTTCAATGTTCTTTTTTTCCTTTTTTTTAAAAGATAAAATGGAATATTTTTTTGGCTGGGATGCGAACCCTTGACCTTTGGAATCAGAACCTCTGAGCCATTGGTCAAGGGCTTTTTTTTAGAAATAAAAAGGAATATTATTTCATATTAGAATTGTAAAAAATTATTTCTATAAAAATAAGAAAAATATTTAATAATTATTTTTCTATTTCTCAACAGCTAAAATCTTAAAACCCAACTCAGATTAATCGAAAAGATCAAGGAGTTATTTCAAGAACCCTGAAGATACTAATAACAATTCAATTCGCAAAATCTTAAAGAAAACAAAATAATAGAAGATTTATTGAAAATATATGCATCACATTCTTTTTTCCCTGCCAATCGATCTGGATATGAAAAAGAAATTTTCGGATCTTATTTAAAACTTCGTTAAATTGGACCGACCGGGCGAAGCAAGTTCATAAATTCATTTTAGGAGATGAGATTATGCACCGTACTTTACCTATTGGATCCTTTTGTAAGTATACTATTAAAACAAACCATTAAAAAATCCTTACTCACATATAGATACACTTTTCTTTATGTTATTATTCTTGTTACAGGAGGATCAAAACGGCTTCAAACCTGGCTATTTTCTTTGAGCAAACGTTAGTCTTGATTGAGAATCCTTCACCTGCAGTTGGACTTTGTCGCTCAGCTCCAGAATTCCTACAATTTCTACATTTTGGTGAGTATTTATAATTTATCAAATTTGCGAGATCATTTTTTATTTGATTGGGTAAAAATTGCGCCCCCTGGAGTCGAACGCTTTCGCGACAGGCGCACTACCTTTATCCTAGGTCGCAGGCCCATTGGGCTATTGAATAAAAGTAGTCCGACTTCATCGATATCAGATTTGTGACATGAAGGCAATATTTACTCGCTATATATTACATGTAGGCCTATGGAGGGTAAGAGAAAGTAAAAATGAGTTTTTTACTTATAATTAACTATCTGAGGTATAAGGAAAGTTTTTTTGAAGGTAGCAACTTAATAAATTTAAAAAAATAAAATGATTATTTTAAAAATTTCTAAAAATATACCAGGTGTATGTTTCTAATTTCACCCATTAGTTAAGTTAGTTAAGCCTTATATCGAACTTTGGGTCTTAGTTAACTAACTACGATCTGGGATCTTATTTAATCATATTATTATTAGCTTAAATAGAATGATGTCGAGATTTTGATGGATATATACGTTTTGAAGTCCCCTGGGTTCAAAAAAGTGATTTTCGCAACATGGTCTGTCGGTCTGTGATGAAAATATTTCAAGAACGAAAATAGTTAGGAGTTTGAAATTTTATATTTAAATTCGGTACCTCCCTGAGGCGCGGAAATAAGCTTTTGATCAAAATCGACCAAAGAGTATTAGTACTTTACTGATGTGCTTTTTCGATTTTCTCAAAATTCGCTCTAACGATTTTGATTGAAATTCAAAATTCAATCATTTTTTTTATACTCTTTAAAATGTATATTCTCATTTTGTCTTCAAAATTGTTTGAAGCACAATTTACTCTTGTACTTTATAAGAAAGAAATGGTTGCCATGATAACAAAATATAAATATTCTCCCATGTCTATAAATTGTATATCTTGAATTCTAATATATTGACGGAAACCTAAATATATTTCGACACACTGGTGTGACCAGCTACAATTTTCTTGTTCTTTAGTAATGCAAGAAAATCTAAATTTATTTCTGCCCACCGACTCTAATTAAACCTAATTGAAAACGTTGCAGCGTTTTTTAACCCTTTCAAGGACATGAATAACCTTGTTTAGAAATGTTTGAAATCACTTATTTTATAAAAGTTATTATCTAACCCATACATTGAAAATGTAAATTTGACAAGCGGTTTTGTGAATTTGACACCGAATGGTTTTTCCATTTGGTTTAAAATATCGCTTGAGCTTCGGTTAAAATATGTAAAAGATACCATTTTGAAATAAAAAAAATAAACCGAAAAATGTCTTTTATTAGATTGTAAAAAGATCTTTTTAAAATTAAATTAAATTCAATAGCAAAATATTATTTTATTCTCACTTTCTGAAAGAAAATTGATATTCACACGACGACCTTATTAAATATTAAAAGTAATTGTAAGTCCTTTGAGCTGCTTACTATGTATGAGAGCAGTTCTTTATCGATATTCAATTTATATCTTGCTACCAGGTGGATGCTTCTTCCCTTTAACCCTCTCTTTAGAGAACTTATTAATACGCGTTTAGAAAATACCATCAACATTCCTGAGCTAAAAGGGCGCGAGGAAACTAACTTTGCTTCTCTCTCTCTCGCTCAAAAGGAATTTGTATCCCTCTATTTATCAAAAGACGAGCTAACCTTTAAACCTTTTTCTTCTTTTTAACTGATAATAAACAACCTTAGGTCAATTTATACTTCAAAGAAAAAAGTTAAATAATTTATTGGTTAAATGAATAATAAGTTACTTGTGAAAAGTTTATTATTTTCTTTTTTTAAGATCATTACAAAACAATTTTTTAAATTTTTGCTAGTGGAAAATAAAAATATTCATATTCTAGAAAAATCTGGCGTGACTGGTTGCACAGCACACAACTTTCTCTTACCTTCGCTAATCGAAAGTTGTGTTCTGTGCTTGTCTCACCAGATTTTTTGTGTCGACATTTATTTAGTTTCTGAAAGTACAGAACATTTGAATTCAAGATGTAAAATCTGGTGTGACTGGCGCACAGCACACAACTTTCTCTTACCTTCGGTAATGAAAGTTGTGTTCTGTGCTTGTCACACCAGATTTTTTGTGTCGACATGTATTTAGTTTCCGACCATAGGGTACGATTGAATTCAAGATGTAAAATTTATAAGTATGGGAAAATATTTATATTTTGTTACCATGGCAACCATTTCTCCTATCTTCTATGAAGTACAAGAGTAAAGTGGTCTTCAGAAGATTTCAATGGCAAAATGAGAATATACATTTTAAAGAGCTTCTGAAAAATGATTGATTTTTGAATTTTAGTCAAAATCGTTGGAGCGAATTTTGAGAAAATCGAAAAAAACTGAAAAAATGCATCAGTAAAGTACTAGTACTTTTTGGCTTATTTTGATTAAAAGCTTTTTTGCACGCTCCAGGGGGGTGTCTAACTTAAATATAAATCCTAGCTCAATTCCTTCATCAGTCGTTTTCAAGTATACTATACACTTTCTCCGACTCAAATGAACTAACCTCTAAGGGAGACCTAGACCTATATGAAGTTAGTAGCATTTTATATGCAATGAAAGATACATATACAATCATCCCCATGAAGTTAGACACGATCAAGAGACTGAGATTAAGTATTAATAATTTGAAATTGTTTTATATTATCATTTAAAACAGCCAATCTCAGCTAGGCTCCCTTTTAGAATGTTGAGGAGGACAAAAATCTGTTGTGAAAGAGAGGGGGAAGATATAAAAGTTTTTTTCTCGCTACTATGGTAATATCAATTCCAATTGACTAGGCATTCGTTTAATCTAATTTAGAAAGACGTTTGCATAACTACAAGGCGCGCTCGATAAGTGCTGCCCCTCCAGTCGAATTTGTAAACTATCCACATGTCGTTTCCGAAAATGTAAATATTAATCATCTTTTGGAAGATTACCTCAATTAAAGATTTCAATTAGTACCCTAAAAAATAGAATTTGTTTCTTTTATCAGAGAATAGGAAACGTACCGAATTCTTTTTATATTATTTATTCAGCATCTGAGGCAAATGACTTTAATTGATACTTATTATTAGATTTAATTGAGGTGTATAACTGATAATATCAATTTAAGGTTCAGGAAATCCCAAATGAGCAACGCAGCTAGTCGTTTTTCAATTTTCATTTGATTTGACATCAAGTGGCAGGGCCAATGTTTCGGTCACATATAGGACCATCATCAGATAGTATTTATGTTAAATAAATAAAAATTGAAAAACGACTACTGCGTTGCTCATTTGGAATTTTCTGAACCTTAGATACTTATTATATTAATGACAATATTTATGATCCAGTCTCATTTATTTATCAATGTATACTGGAATCAAAATAATTCATCGGAATACCAGGGGGTGGTCTATCCCTTGGCCAGGGATCTATCCCTTGGCTTTAGAGGTCATCAATGGCGATAGGTGTGCTCGTTTCTTGGCAATGAGATTAGTGTCAGAACTGACACGTGGTGGTAACTTTAAGGGAATAATACTGCGATGGATTTCTGTTTCCTTCCTCAGGAGGAGGCGTTTCAAATAGAGTTGAATTATTTTTTGCCATGAGGTGGATTTGAACTCGAGTTGTCTTCAACTCAGGATTACAAGCTTAACTTACTCTCGTCTAATCGCTTATTACTTACTTTTTAGTAATTAATGTTTTACATTAAATTTTTTTCTTGTGTTTAATGGAAGTGTTTCCCCCTATGTGACTCATAAAATGATTGGAAAAATACAATAGAGTAGTTAATAAAATTTATTACTTAAAAGCTGAAGCTGAATCTTAACGAAGAGGAATCCTAATAATAATAAATATTCGCTATATGTAGGTTAATTATTTAAAAAGGAAAAGAGACAAAGAACAAAAAAAAAGAGGAATTTGTAAAGCAATTTATCAGTGAAAGAAGAGATATATGACAAATATCAACAAGAGTATTATCATCACTCCTCGCCTCTTTCATTGTTTTTATCTGTAAAGCTTGTTTGTCAGATGAGCTAAAGGGCCGAAGGTATTTCTTAACAAGACTGGAATAACTCGATGCAATCAATCTTGATCGACCCCCACCAAGATAAATCGTATCGTCTGCCAAACAACTAGGACAAAACAAAACAAAACTAGTCAGGAATTCAGACCGCATGTAGTGATTTATCAGCGACAAATGGACGAGTTTCTCAAATTTGTAATACAAGTATGCAAATGATAAATTCTAATAATTTTTTTTTTTTTTTAATTTGTCTCTTGCCCTAGTTTGGGCCATGTGAATAAAACGATACACAAATTTGTAAATATTATAAAAATACAAAAAACATAATTATACAACATTTTTACAAAAAATTATATAGGTAAAATGTTACAATAGATTGATGTGTAGCAGAAATACAAATAAATAAAAATGATAGAAAAACAGCGTACATAAAACAAAATTAAAGCAATTCCTAGGCACTGTTAAAACCATAGAAAAACAATACCAAAACAATATCAAAGCAATACCCCTATACAATCATAAAGCAATATTAAGGCAATAAAAATACAATAATAAAGCAATAATAAAACAGTAGAAAAACAATATTAAAAAAATAGAAAAATAATATTAAAACAATAGAAAAACAAAAAAAAAAATCTGGTGTGACTGGCGCACAGCACACAACTTTCTCTTACCTTCGGTAATCGAAAGTTGTGTTCTGTGCTTGTCACACCAGATTTTTTGTGTCGACATGTATTTAGTTTCCGACCATAGGGTACGATTGAATTCAAGATGTAAAATTTATAAGTATGGCAAAATATTTATATTTTGTTACCATGGCAACCATTTCTCCTATCTTTTCTATGGAGTACAAGAGTAAAGTGGTCTTCAGAAGATTTCAATCACAAAATGAGAATATACATTTTATTGAAGATCTAAAAAATAATTGATTTTTGAATTTAAAAAAAAAATCGTTGGAGCAAATTTAGAGAAAAATCGAAAAAAACTGAAAAAGTGCATCAGTAAAGTACTAGTACTTTTTGGCCGATTTTGTTCAAAAGCTTCGTGTCACGTCTCAGGGGGGTGCCTAACTTAAATATAAAATTTCAACCTCCTAGCTCTTTTCGTTCTTGAGATATTTTGTTCACAGACAGACACACAGCACAGACAGACCATGTCGCGAAAACCACTTTTTGGATTCAAGGGGGACCCTCAAAACGTGAAGATCCATCAAAATCTCGACATCGAATTTTTGACATGAATCCAATACTTTCTCCTCTCTATATATATATTACATATATACATAGGTAAGAGAAAGTAATTATAAAGGGGACTAAAAATTAATCATCTTTTATTAGAAGCCTGTTTTTGTGGGTTGCTATTTAACTATTACTTTAATAATATGTAGGATTGGTAAATCTCTGGGTGAGTGCAAATTAATAACACTGTATTTCAATCATAATTAGACTAACCTAAATAAATAAATAAATGTATTAAAGAGCCGCTAATAGGCACAGTTCTTGGTTCAAACAAACACAATCATTAATTCCAAATACAATAACAACAAAATATGTATGCCCATTAACAAACAACATTTCCATTGATACAAAAAAAAAAAAAACCTTCGTTATGAGTGACGGTAACCAACTAATGAGTATTTTTTTTTTAGAGAAAATAATAAACTAATCAGTGGCATCACCTCTGATCTCTATTCACCTGGACCAAGGCCGTTGGTGAATGCCTTTGTGTTCACATCTCTGCTTAATAAGCAGCCCGCCCATGGGGATCATAAAGGGTGTTGCATCCTTCCTTGTAGGGCTCTCCTGAAGGAGACAGGCTGCCCTCGAGTAAAACACAAAGACCTCTCATCTACAGACTACATGAAGAATCTCCTTGAGACGATCAAAAAAAAAAAGACGATTGATTTTGTCAATTCATTTTAAAAGAAGAGACTTGTAAAAAAAAAAACACATTTTAAATAAACATATTTCAAGAGGGATTGAGAGAAAAAAGGACTTTAACACGTTCTGATTTCTTGACTAACAATTGGAAAGAATTTGCATATAAGGAAAATCTGATTCCAATTCTAAATAAATAGAAAATAATTTAATAAAAAACAAAAATGGATGGCAATTCGTCAAAAGCAGTCTTGTCTCCAGGATATTATTTATTTTCTTGTCATTCTGTAATTTAATATAA
>JAKCPI010018278.1:0-14084 GCA_023213315.1 Euborellia annulipes
CACAACTTTCGATTACCGAAGGTAAGAGAAAGTTGTGTGCTGTGCGACAGTCACACCAGATTTTTTAAATGCTTTTATTTAACTTACTCTTTCAAGGTCACCAACTTTATGGCTTTGTTAAGGACACTTCCCGATGAGCTAGAGGTGTGAAATTTGATATTTAAGGGCCATTTTTGATGACGCAAATTGTGAGTAGGGTTTTACCAAAATTGACCAAACTAATGCGGTACTTTATTTGAAACCCTTCGCGAATTAATGTAATTTCAAAAGACTTCCCGATGGGCTAGAGGTGTGAAATGTAATACTTAAGGGTCATTTTTGATGACGCCACTATATGGTGGTTTTGATCAAAATAGACCAAACTAATGTGGTACTTTATTTGAAACCTCACGCAAATAAGGCCCTATTAACTATAGTTTTGAACTTTGATATTTACGAGTCATTTTTGATGATAATGAATAATTTTTCAATTGAACCAAATCAAAATAGGCCAAACTAATGTTCTTTATTTAAAGCTCTACGCTAATTAGACAATTTCAGAAAATTTCCCGATGTTATTTAAAAGCCTCTAATTTTGAAAGTTAATTTTAAAAAATCACACGAAAAAAAGACTAAAAAGCTTAAAATAAAAATAAAATAAAAAAAAGATTTAAAAAAAAATGCTTTTATTTAAAATGAACTAAAAAGAGAGAAATAAGGGGGAAATAGTTTAATTGTTCTTGTTAAAATTTTTTTAATATTTATGACTTAAAATAAAGCGTGGGGCGCGAGCCTCGGAATCACTTCGAAGAGCCCCACGCTTTTATTTTAAGTCATAAATATTAAAAAATTTTAACAAGAACAATTAAATTATTTCTCCCTTATTTCTCTCTTTTTAGTTCATTTTAAATAAAAGCATTTTTTTAAAAATCTTTTTTTTTTATTTGGAAGTTGTAATAGCGCTAAAAAGTTGCGAATTATATAGAATAATCATTTGATATCTTCAGGACGCGCATAAGCCCCAAAATAATGAAAAAGTTACATTTTTACGAGCTTTTTTTATATCTTCACTTATATCATCACTTTTTTTTAACGTAATAAGTATTTTTATTTTTGAACATAAGAGCATTATGTTTTATTATGTTGTGAATTCAAAAATTATAAAAATAAGCGCAAAAATGAAGCTTTTTTCATATTTTGTCAAACTTTAGCTTCTATTCGCTCAGGATCCCACATCTTGATGGCGACCACGAGCTGCCCGAGCTGGGACAGTGAGTCCTTCTGTTCTTTGTATGCCTGTCTCTTCCTTCGCGACGGGCCGGCATGTTCTATTTCTTCCAGTCGCAAAATGCATGATAGGGTTGCAGGGAAAGAGTGAGGTCCGCCGACCCCGCATCGCGGGAATAGGGCTAGGAGAGAAGAAGAAGAAGAAGTCAAACTTTTAGGTTCCATGCGCAACCTGAAAATGTCAACCGATTTTGATAATTTTTTTTCTTTTTTTTTTTTGTCCATATAATACGCAACTTTTCAGCGCCATTACAACTTCGAACTAAAAAATGAGTTTGTTCGGCCCACCCGAATACTTTTTATTTAAATAAACGGCGGACGTTTCGATATTTAATGAAATATCAATTTTTCTCTAAAAATGTTCGTTTCAAAACCCGAATGAAAATAAAAATCAATTCTAAGACCGAAGATTGAGGCAAGTAATAGTCCTTGGGAAGGAGTAGGGAAGGAGATTTTTAATTAAACGAAATATAATTATCCAAGAGAGAGAGAAGAAATGGAATTGGGGTAATGAGGCGTGTCTCTGTCTCATTCCCACTATAATTCATCAACTCGCCTTTTTATCATTTCTATTTCTTTTTAAGAATGGCGATAAGAACTAGACATGGGTGATACTGTATCAATCTGATATTTTGTATCAGGTATGAAAAAGTAACAGATAGTCATAATGGGTGCGAGCAAAAAAATATCAGGTATTTGAGTAACAGCTACTCAGGCATACTCCACTAGACTCGTACCGGGTTTCTCGCGCTTGCGCATTGATCAAATACTTTCTTTTCACTTTAGAGCGTCTTTACCCGATACAGTTTTCGTATCTCCTGTTCTCTCATTCCTTCTCTCTTGCAACCCTCCCTCAACTCGCGACGCCCAGCCCCGTCTCTTTTCTCCTGACAGGGCAATTTTGCTATTGCTCTGGCGCTCTTTTCGAACGTCATTCCGAATCATTTTTACATTTTTTTACTCTACTTTTCTCACTAGGCCCTATAATAATTAAATATAAATCTAATTATTACTAATATATTATTTCTCTTTTCTTTACTTTAAGAAAGAGAGCAGAAATGAAAAAAAAAAAAAAATTTAATAAATAAGTTATCTTTTTTTTTACTTTGAAACTACTTTTTTATTTAAAAACATTAATTAAAAAAGTTAAAATACAAGTAACTGTGAATTTAAAAACATAATGAACTTCAATAAATTAAATTTCTTTCGCTAGTAAAGAAATTTGTTAATTATTTTCTAGTGCAGTATATAACATAACATTTTAAATTTAGAGACATTAAACTGCAAGTTCTTATTGATAGCTTCACAATGATCGAAGTATCAAATCAGATTTGTGGCTAAATTACCAACGGTTGGAGACCAAGAAAATTACTACTACTACTACGTATCAAATCTATTACTTGTATTTATGTGAAGTTAGCGTTGCTGAGTGAAATGTGTATCGGGTACAAAAATATCTGATAAAAATATCGGGTACGAACAAGTACCTGTAACAGCGAGTACCTGGTACAGCAAAATCGCGTATCGACCCATGTCTAATAAGAACAAGATTGAATTGAATATTATATAGCTATGAGGTGTCAATACATAGGCGTAGCCAGAAATTTTCGATGGGGGGTTTAGGATTATTTCTTCCCCCCACCCCGACTAATAGGGCAATATAAGGCGTCTAATGAAATATATGACTAGCCACTTACGCCACCTTCGCTTCGCCCCCCTGGACCCCCCTCGAGGTGGCTCGGGCCCGCCCTTTCTTAATTAAGTGCCGCAATTTTTCAATCACCTCGTATCAGGCAATAAAAATTGCAACTCTCTTAATTTTATATCTATGGGCCTAAAATACAGGTGTCACTCTGTTTCTCTTGACTAGAGTCCCATCTCAGATCTCTTTAAGAAAAAAAATAATAAATTTATTTATATAATAATTTTTATTATTTTTCATTTGCGAGATTTAATCAATTTTCAGCGGCTTTAATTTTTTATAAAGCATAACAAAAATCAATTCTTTTCAATTGAAAAATTCTGAATTTTCTAGAATTTTTTGCGTTTTATTTAATTTTTTTTTTTTTTAAGGTAGAGAAAATTATTATATTTTACTTTCTCTTACCCTATAAATGAAATATATAGAGAGAAAAAGTATTTTGTATTATAGAGCTTAAATATCTAGTCATGGCTTGGGTCCAATGGGGGGGTTTGAACCCCCAAAACCCCCCCCCCCCCCCCGTGGCTACGCCTATGTGTCAATATATCCTGTGTTTGTGGTGGGGGAGGTTCTGAGCTACCCTTGGGATGGAAAATGTGCTCGAAAAGTTGATTTTGAAATCGACTTGATTTTTTCGAGTCTGGGAATCGATTAATCGTTTCTGAAAGTCGTCTTTTTGAAAACTCTCTAACTCGTGCTTAAAAGATACTCCGTAAATATATTTATTTATTTATTATATAAGATTTATTAAGTATTTAAACATTAAATACAGCACACACAAATATTGTTTTCAATATTTTTATAAAAGAATATTTTATCCAGAAATTGTACGTGATATGGCACCGAACTTTAAAATAAAATATAGAAGTTGAGTATCAAAATAAAACATTAAAATTGAGGAGGGGAGGGTTCTTAACTTAAATATAAAATTTCAACTCTCTAGCTCATTTACTTCAAGGTCAAAAATGTCTACACAGACACACACACACACACGCAATTTGCGGGACCTACTTTTTTTGGACTCAGGGGACCTCAAAACATGAATATCCATCAAAATCTCGACATCGAATTTTTGACATGATCGCAATACTCTCTATATATTGGATATATGGACCCTGTTATGCATTAGTGTGTCAAGCGCCAAAAAATAAAAAAATTGAGTTAAGCACGGAATATTGTTTCAAATGCTATAATTAATAGTATTTTTTATGAAATATGTCCTAAAAAAAATTTATATTTAATGTTACTTGCACAATTGACAAAACAAAAACTATATATATATATAATCCAATGAAAACAAAAAACTTTCATGTTAATTTTCTCAAACCTCGGTAGCTGGCGCTTGGCACACTAATGCGTAACAGGGTCCATATAGGGTACGAGAAAGTAAAAAACAACAATCTTAAATAGAAGTAATCTATTCACCGCAGAGAGTAGTAACAAGCAATACAAATCAAATTTACATCTTGTCAGTGCGAAAGAGAGAAGACATTTCTTGTTTTGATCTCTTCTCTCTCTCTCTCTCTCTCTCTCTGTACGTTAAAGTGTTACTGTATACAATTCAAGCAATCTCTCTCGATTTGTGGCCTCTCCTTCCTCTCCTTAGTTCCTTCCGTCTCTATATAACAACTACTATTGTTTATTCTAAACGCCTATGCAGCTGTTGCCAACAAGACAAGAAGATCCTCCCTAAAGGAAAATCACACACCCTCTCTCTCTCTCCCACACACACACACAAACTTCCCTTGTTATTAATATTTAGATAAAAAACCTGGTGTGAGTGCTGGCACAGCTCACAACTTTCTCTTACATTCGGTGTTCGAAAGTTGTGTTCTATGCTTGTCACACCAAATTTTTCGAGTCAAGATATATTTAGTTTCCGCCGAATTCAAGATGAAAAATTTATAAACATGGCAAAATATTTATATTTTGTTACCATGGCAACCATTTCTACTATCTTTTCTATTGAGTACAAGAGTAAAGTGGTCTTCAGAAGATTTCAATTGCAAAATGAGAATATACATTTTAAAGAGCATCTAAAAAATAATTGATTTTTGAATTTTAATCAAAATCGTTGGAGCGAATTTTTTGAAAATCGAAAAAAACTGAAAAAGTACATCAGTAAAGTACTAGTACTCTTTGGTCGATTTTGTTCAAAAGCTTCGTGTCAAGTCCCATGGGGGGTGCCTAACTTAAATATAAAATTTCAACTTCCTAACTCTTTTCGTTCTTGAGATATTTTCTTAAAAGACAGACCATGTTGCTGGAATCAATTTTTTGGTCTCAAAACGTGTATTTCCATCAAAATTTCGAATTGAAATTTTTGATATGAATCCAATACTTTCTCTTTGTACAAAATTCGAAGTCTTGGTGGGGGTTGGGGCAAGTATTCCAGTTTTCTATTTATCAAAGAATTAATCAAACACAATGCACCCTTTCTTTCCCCTACCAAATAGAGTTTATTATCTCAAGATCCGGGGCGGCAATTTCTCAATTTTTTTTTTTTTTTTTTGCATTTTGTAATTAATATTTAAATAGAATTTAAATTAATTTTTTTTTCTGCTTGTTTACTTACATTACATAAGAGAAAGTAAACAAAATTACAAAATGAGGTTACATGCAATTATTAGATAAATTACTCAATTTAAATTTGCATATTAATAAAAGGTAAAATACATTTAGGTTGGGGAAAAAAATAAACCAATAATTATAACGGAAGTAAATAATTGAAAAATAAATGCCCTCGGGGCTTGGTGTAGGGGTTAGCGTGCTAACCTTGTATAGCAAAAGTCGCGGGTTCGGATCCCAGGCAGTCCGATGATTTTATTTAACCCATTTGGATACCAAATGGCTTAAATAAGAATGCCTGGAGCTCCAATAGATATCATAAATAATCATTATCGTAAAAGTCTTAAATGTCCTAAGTTGCCGAAAAGATAGTGTGTATGAGAGTGAATGGGAAAAAGTATGAGTGTTTTTATAATAAATAAATAAATAATATTTATTTAGTAGTGAGGATGTTTAAGGCCTTGTCGACGTTTCGGCCGATATTCCGGCCTTCATCAGGAGAAAGTGCTGTTTGCCTCGAGCTCATAGAGGCCTTATAATATTTATTTACTAGAAGCGTTTCAACAAGAGCAACAAGAGATCACTTAATGCATAAGAATATTTATAGATGAAAAAAAAATTTGCTACAAATCACTTTAGTCAAGGATATTGATTAAATAAATTTTTTCAAGTATTAAAAAAAAATTACACTAAAGAAAATTGTAGCAAATTGTTTTCCTGTACAAAAAAGATAGATACTCCCCTTTGCCCCAAATTAGTTGCTACATTTGAATATTTTTATGCTGATAATTTTATAATTTTGTATTAATATTTTTACTTTCTCCTACCTCTATATATGTTAATATATATAGAGAGAAAGTATTGGATTCATGTCAAATATTCGATGTCGAGATTTTGATGGATATACACGTTTTGAGGTCCCCTGAATCCAATTGTACATTGTCTGTCTGCCTGTGTGTGTTCAATTTAAAGCATGAAAGAATTGAGCTACGAGATTGAAATTTTATATTTAAGTTAGGCACCACCCGGGACCGTGAAAATAAGCTTTTGAACAAAATCAGCCAAAAAGTACTAATACTTTACTGATGTACTTTTTTTCAGTTTTTTTTCGATTTTCTCAAAATTCTCTCCAAGGATTTTGATTAAAATTCAAAAATCCATTAATTTTTAGGTACTTTTTAAAATCTATATTCTCATTTTGTCATTGAAATAATTTGAAGACCACTTTACTCTTGTACTTCTTAGGAAAGATAGGAGAAATGGTTGCCATGGTAACAAAATATAGTTTCCCATGTTTATAAATTTTACATCTTGAATACAAATGTACCGTAGTGTCGGAAACTAAATACATGTCGACACTAAAAATCTGCTGTGACAAGCACAGAACAAAACTTTTGATTTCTGAAAGTAAGAGAAAGTTGTGTGCTGTGCAACCAGTCACACCAGATTTTTGAGATATAGATTAATAAAGAATTCATTGAATTTAAAAGTATTGCTCCGAAATGTGGATCACAATTTTTTAACAGGCGCTTGTTAAAAAAATTCAGTGACGCATTGAAATATAAAGTCAATTTAAAGCGTCAAGCTTAAAATTAAGAATTTTTATATTTGCATGCTAATATATTGTAAAAATAACGTGTCATTAATTAAACAAAAAAAAAAAAATGATGGGTAGATAGAGTATGTTAATACGATTTTCATTCATTTCAAAAAATATAATGAAGCGATCCCTCAACTGATACGGATTATCTCTTTTTTTTTTTTGTTTTTATTTATTTATTTAATATAGGATAAATAAATAAATATGTAATGGTTTTATCGGATTTTGATTGACGATCCGCCTGCCTGCCTGCCTTCCCGCCCTCGCTCATTCACTCGATAGGGAAAGAGTAAACAATTCATAAAAAGATTCATGCATAGAGTGAAGGCCGCACAAACGGAATGGAAAACCACCTGTAAGCGCTCGCTCTATTTGCGGAATTCAATTCAATTTTGATCAAATTCGCAAATCAATAGACAGAGACAGAGAGGGAATTCTATTCATTCTATCAATTAGCTAGTCTATTCTTAAGTCCTTTAATAATTAGGATTCTCATAAGAGGGAGAAAAGTTTATTAGACTAAATGCAAATTATTATTTTCTCTTACCTCTAAATGTGTCAACTCTCTGAGGCAACCACAACAAATGAGTGGTTCAAAGCAAAAGTGGACCAAGTTCAAAAGTAAACGAATTTATTATTTTTTTGGATAGTAAATTATTGAAGTTATTCGGTGTAATAATGAACTATGTCCGAATTTCAATACTAATCCTCCAGAGTGCAGCAGTTCCTTATTGCAAGCACACAACTTTCTCTTACCTTCGGTAATTGAAATTTGTGTTCTGTGCTTGTCACACCAGATTTTTCGTGTCGACATATTTTTAGTTTCCGCCGAGATATTAGAATTCAAGATGTAAAAGCCCACTATAACAGCGAGCCCCCCAAAAGCATTTATAATAAACAAGAAAACGAACACGGGCTTATGACTTTTTTCACCGGAAGAAATTCGAGAGTGAATACAGTTATATTTTATTTATAAAAAAAAAAAAAAAAAAAAAAAAAAAAAAAAAACCATATTAGACTATGGAATAGGTCCATACTTGTTTAAAAAAATACAATATTTTAGTTGAAATTTTAATATTTAAAGTTTTAATGCGTCTAAATTTGTAAATTACCCCTCAAAACACTTATTTAAAAAAAACACAGTATTTGAGAAAGAATACATACGTTGGATTTAAGTAATCTTAGAGAACTTCCTCCACACCAATAGATATTTAACTTTTTTTTTTTAATTTTTTTAAACACTCACACTTTTTTCCCATTCACACTCACACACACATTCACACAGTCTTTTCGGCAACTCAGGCCATTTAAGACTTTGACGATAACCGTTATTGATTAATATATCTATTGGGGGTCCAGGCATTCTTATTTAAACCATTTGGTATCCAAAATTATTCTATGGTTATCAAATCTAACGTTTTTGTTAATGCATTTTCATAAAAAGCGAGTAATTTTTAAAGTAGTTTGAGTGAAAGATAGTCACAAGCCACAAGAGAGGTTATGCATATTAAAATATGCCTATACTCTTATCTTGTAATTAGAGCTGGAACTGGTGCTTGTAGGGTGCTAAGAATCATAAAAAGAATCAGACTTTTCATTTCCAGCTCCCTTATTCATAAAAGTCCTTTGACACTAAAGAAATTTCATTCACTCCAGATTTAGACGCCATTTTTCTGTGGCTTATAACTATCTTTACTTCTAAAATCTTTACTAGCTGGCCAAGTAGAGAACTTGCACTTATTATGTGCAGCCAATTATTGTAACTTCAAGAAACTTCTTTGTGTGGTACAAGGGCGGATCCAGAGGTGTTTCTCGGGGTGGGGGGGGGGGTAATCTGGTGTGACTCGTCGCACAGCACACTATTTTTTTTAATTTCGGTAATTAAAAAGCACATTCTGTATTTGTTTGCCAGAATATAAATACATATCAAATTTTTAAGTATTAATTTTAAAAATTTTACATTAAAAATAAATTTTTTTGCGAAAAAAAAAGTATTTTTTTCGAATCTCGGGGGGAGGGGGGGGTAATTACCCCCCTTTACCCCCCTGTATCCGCCCTTGGTGTGGTATTAAAGAGGGATATTTAAAGCATGCATTGGTATGAATTTCTCAAAAATGACAAAATGTTGGCTTATGACTATATTGCATATAATTGAAGAGAAAATCAGCCAGGCAGGGAGCATCTATTAAATTAAACTCCTTTTTCGCAAAACGTTTCGGCCGATTCAATCATGCCATCTTCAGTTGCATTGGAGTTTTTTAGTAAATAGAGTTGCCAACAGTCTGTTCATCAGCTTATTAATTTTACAACAGCCTATGTGTATAAATAACATGTAAATAATTGCATATGCTGAGAGTCTTTACGAAGAGAATTTCGAAATGTGAACAACTCTATTTACTAAAAAAACTCCAATGCAACTGAAGATGGCTTGATTGAATCGGCCGAAACGTTTTGCGTAAAAGGAGTTGAATTTAATAGAGGCTGATTTCCTCTTCAACCCTTTATTCAATTCTACACAGCCACTTTCTACATTAAATATATTGAAAATAAGCGTTACAAAAACACCCTGTATTTTTGAAAAGAGTCAAATGATATTTTAGGGAATTAATACTCTTTTTTATTTTGGCTCTCAAGTATTAATTAAAACTTTTTATTATTTTTTTTTAAATTTTTTAAGGCGATAATTAAATCCAGAGTGATCAATCTCTGAGAGCGAATTAGCATCCATCATCTGCGGGATGTATTTATATCAATTAATAGCAAGCAGCAACACGCTATTAGCCTATTTCGTTATTACAATTTCTTTAAAAAAAAATAAGCCTTTAAAAAAAAAAAGACGCTGCTGCTGGTACTGGACTCTCCCCCTCATCCCCCTCCCCCTCCCCCCTCTCAGTAATAACCATAAAACATATCCGCGAAAAGTACAATGTGCGAAATATAAATTGCATTTCTCTCTCTCCCTGTCTCTCGCGTTTTTTTTGTTTTTTTTTTAATTATTAAATGCTTTTATTTAACTTACTCTTTCAAGGTCACCAACTTTATGGCTTTGTTAAGGACACTTCCCGATAAGCTAGAGGTGTGAAATTTGGTATTTAAGAGTCATTTTTGATGACGCAAATTGTGAGTTTGGTTTTACCAAAATGGACCAAACTAATGTGGTACTTTATTTGAAACCCTTCGTGAATTAATGTAATTTCAAAAGACTTCCCGATGGGCTAGAGGTGTGAAATGTAATACTTAAGAGCCATTTTTGATGACGCCACTATATGGTGGTTTTGATCAAAATAGACCAAACTAATGTGGTACTTTATTTGAAACCCTTCGCGAATTAATGTAATTTCAAAAGACTTCCCGATGGGCTAGAGGTGTGAAATGTTATACTTAAGAGTCATTTTTGATGACGCCACTATATGGTGGTTTTGATCAAAATAGACCAAACTAATGTGGTACTTTATTTGAAGCCTCACGCAAATAAGGCCCTATTAACTATAGTTTTGAATTTAGATATTTACGAGTCATTTTTTTATGATAATGAATAATTTTTCAATTGAACCAAATCAAAATAGGCCAAACTAATGTGGTACTTTATCATATTGATGATTTTTGATAAGACTAAAAGACTAAAAAGCTTAAAATAAAAATAAAATAAAAAAAAAGATTTTTAAAAAAATGCTTTTATTTAAATTGAACTAAAAGAGAGAAATAAGAAAGAAATAATTTAATTGTTCTTGTTAAAATTTTTTAATATTTATGACTTAAAATAAAAGCGTGGGGCGCTTCGAAGTGATTCCGAGGCTCGCGCCCCACGCTTTTATTTTAAGTCAAATATTAAAAAATTTTAACAAGAACAATTAAATTATTTCTTTCTTATTTCTCTCTTTTTAGTTCAATTTAAATAAAAGCATTTTTTTTAAATCTTTTTTTTTATTTAATAATAGCATAGAAAGAGAAGGTTTTTTTTTTTTTGAGCCTTAATAGCTGGTTGGTTGGCTGGAATCGCGACGAATTGGTGTTATTGAATCCTAAAGAATTTTTTGACAATGATTAAGTGATTAATTTTTATTTTTCTCTTACCTATACATATATATATAGAGAAAGTATTGGATTAATGTCAAAAAATTCGATGTCGAAATTGTGATGAATCTTCACGTTTTGAGGTTCCCTGAATCCAAAAAAGTGGTTTTCCCAGCACGGTTTATCCGTCTGTTTGTGTTCAATTTAAAGCATGGGGGAATTGAGCTAGTAGGTTGAAATTTTATATTCAAGTTTGGAATAAGCTTTTAATCAAAATCAACCAAAAAGTACTAGTACTTTATTGATGTGCTTTTTCAATTTTTTTCGATTTTCTCAAAATTCGCTCCAACGAGATTGATTAAAATTCAAAAATCAATTATTTTTTAGATTCTCTTTCAAATATATATTTTCATTTTCCCTTTGATGAAATTACGCCATCTTGTAGAGGAGTTTTTCTTCATTTAGAAATAATAACGTAAAAACCGGCAATATCACTATTTCTTTCAAAGTTAAATTAACTAATTAGTTTCAAAAACAGCATTCTCTATTGAAGTTAAAAAACAAAAAACAAAATAGCCCTCGGGGCATGGCGTAGAGGTTAGCGTGCTAACCTCGTATACCAAACGTCGCGGGTTCGGACCCCAGGCAGTCCGATGATTTTATTTAAGCCAATTGAATACCAGATGGCTTAAATAAGAATGCCTGGGCCCCATATATGTATATTAAATATAACGGTTATCGTAAATGTCTTATATGGCCTGAGTTACCAAAAAGACAGTGTGAATGTGTGTGTGAGTGTGAATGAGAAAAAAGTGTGAATGTTAAAAAAAAAAATTATGAAATCTATTTCTCTTGTAAATATTATCATGTTCATATTAAAATTGAAAAAAATTTAACAAGTTAGAAGGTACAGTAAGGGACAATATTAAGTCCCACCCATGCGTTTTCTATTAATACTTGTGATTAATTAAAATTAAATATACAAATTAAACACTAGGTTATTTGTTTCAAATGTTTTATTAATTAAAAAATTAACACTTGATACGTATTTCGACAATTCCTTGTCATCATCAGAAGTGATTACATTCTAATACATGATGACATGATGATGACAAGGAATTATCGAAATACGTATCAAGTGTTAATTTTTAATTAATAAAACCTTTGAAACAAATAACCTAGTGTTTAATTTTAATTTACAAAATATTTCAACGAGAACCAACGGTCGAAAGTTTAAATCTTCTTGTGATTATTTCATTGTTTTTATAAAAGAAAATTAAAATCTTTATTGAAAATTTTCTAGGTTTGAACCATGGAAGTTTCCATTAAAAATATATAATATATTTTTTTTTTAAATAATGAAATAATCACAAGTAGAATGCGCATGGGTGGGACTTAATATTGTCCCTCACTGTACTTATCAAAAATCTCAAAACTTGTATATCTATCAAAATCTCGACATCGAATTTTTTACATAAATCCATAACATTCATAGGGGGGGGGGGGCTAACCAATCGTTAGGACGAGAGGGGGGTATGCAATATATATATATATATAATATATATAATATAATAATAATAATATATATAATATTATATTATAATAGTACAGTATAGTTTATTATTTAATTTTATTTATTTTTCAAGTTGAAAGTAACAAAATGTGAAATTTTAAAAGTATGTCAGGCACACACACACACACACACAATACCCTCTGTCTCTTTGATGGCAAACTAATTTAAAAGGAATTTAGGAGCCCAGGTCTTATTAATTATTCAACAAAGCTACCTGTGTCACTGTCGAGGACGTGTGTACAACACACACACACACACAGACACGCTAGTTCTTTTGCACAGATTCTTTCTACGGCCTGGCCTGTAAGTGTCAAGTCAAGGGACAAGGGACATGTACTAAATTCAGTTAAGAGAAAAAGGGATTTTGTAATGTTGTTATTGTAGAGAAAGAGGATCAAAGTTTTTTGTAAAATAAAGACTTCCAGTTCTAAGGGTTGGCGCTGATTCGATAAAATAATCAAATAAATAATAAAGAATTTTATTCGTTTTTTGTGCTTTAGCAAAAAAAAAAAAAATTGCAAAGAATTCGTACAAACGATTTTTTTTTTTTTTTGTAGGGCATCTAAGGCCATTTTGACCTCATCCATATTTATTTCTGATGATTTGTAGTCAAATCAAATGAAATAAATTTTTCACGCTTGGGACGGGAAGCGAACCCGGGAGAAGCTAGTGTCTTCTCTCTGAGCCACGGGTCAAGGGCGTACAAACGAATTATTCTCTATTAAATTTCGCATCCAACCTTTTGTAAAATATTATCGCCATTGTCTTAAGCGGGTTCAGGAGCGACGTCTAAAAGTACTTGAAAAAAAAAAAAAACTAGACTACTATAAGGAATTTTCCAATGCAGTTTTTTTTTTTTTTTTTTAATGAATTAAATTCATAAGAGATTATCGGGACATCGAGCTATAATCTTTTTAATGACTTATTAAAAAATTATCGTAATTAATTTTTTTGTTATCAGGTAAATACAAAAAACAATCTGTCCCAATGATCTTTAATTTTTTTTTAAATTTAAAAATGAATTTATTGTTATTATTAATCTCATATTAATTCAGAAATTTTTAAAATAAGCTTAGATGATTTATTTAAAAATGAAACGTCAAATTAGTTCAGCATTCTGGCAATAGATGGCAGGCTAGTGTAACAGACGATATAGTATTAGCCCATATCTGGCCTATATTTTTATGCTTTTATAAAAGATACATAATATATAATAACATTTATAAAGTATTTGCTTTTTGAGGTTGTGGCTGGTGATGTGATAATAATGGAGGAATGGAGATATCAGCCAAATTGGAATGATCCAGGTTCAATAAAACTCCCAGAATAAGACGTTTCGGCCTGAATTTATTTGGCCATCT
>JAKCPI010018279.1:0-17922 GCA_023213315.1 Euborellia annulipes
TCTCCATCGTTCTCTTCTGGGTTGACATCGTTAACTCGTTCTTTTGTTCAGACCGGTCTTCGTTCATTCGTTCATCGTTCGCTTGTGCTGAACTACGATCAATCGTTCACTCGTTCATCGTTCGGTTGTTCCTTCGAGCCGGTCATCCTTCATCCTTCGCTCGATCATAGTTCACTTTTTGTTTAAACCGGGCGCTTTTCATCGTTTACTCATTGAATGTTCATTCGTTCGCTGCCCGTTAGTTGTTCACTCGTTCATCTTCATTCGTTTACTTAGAAGACGAACGAACAAATTAGTGAACGATGAACTAGTAAATAATAGGACTAGTGAACGATACTTAACTCGTTCTCCATTTGCTCGTTCATAGACCATTAGTTCTTTCGCCTAACTTTATATTTTCCATTGTTTATCCAAAATACATCATTTTATCTTAAAAAAAGAGAAACCATTTAAATGTGAAATTTCTAGTAAACAATTTTGATAGTCAATGAATTTTTAAATCACATCTCTGATTATATAGCGGTGAAAAACTTTTTCTATGTGAAGTTTGTAGTAAACAATTGATTTATCTAACAAGTACATATACAAACCCATTCTGACGCGAAATCGTTTACATGTGATATCTCCTTTAAACATTATACTAATCTATCTAACCAGTGACGGCGCTACGGGGGCTAGGGGCATGCGCCCCCCGGCAAGGACCTCTGCCCCCCTGGATGCCCCCCAGTTAGCTCGAAAACTAAATTAAAAAAATTTCTAAAATTATTCACTTTTCCTTAAAAAAATGTAATTTAAGTTTTTAAGCTTTTTATTACAATGTAAAAAAGAACGATTATTTTTTTTAATTCTTCATTTTAATAAATAAATTTAGTTACTTTCAAGTTTTTGTCAAGTAAATATCTTCCTTTTGTGCCATTAAAATGTCATCGAAAAATAAAAAATATCCGATAACTTTACCAATCGAATTGAAATAAGTAGAGACGGGGTCTAAATGGCCTTCGATGCCGAAAAAAGACCTAAATTAAAAAAAAAAAAAAACTTTATTGAGCCCCAATCTAAAAAAAAAAAAAAAAAAAAATTTTCTTCTTAGGATACAAGTGTAAATCCACCAGCTTTGAATCAAGCTCAAATGATTCAGAAGAAATTGATACTGATTTTGAGAGATTCTGCGCCTAGCCAATATCTTTCAGAAAATTTCTGGGTAAATCTGGATTTTAGTGTTCGGTCACGTAATCCAAAGTGGCTACCCTCCCCCTCCCCCCTCTTTGAGGCGGGGCTAAACTAAACGCGCTTGGTCGCTAAACCAATTTCTTTCATATTTCTCAGGAGATAGTGAGGCAGCCCGTACTGTTGGAAATATATACGCCTATGTCGACTAGAGTCCGATCGAAACAAGATTTTCAGCCGGAACCGAATTTTTTCTTCAATTTTAGTTTCGACCGAAACCGTAACCGAAATCGAAAATTGTTTTAAACTTTTTCTTAAAATTTCCTATACAAAATTCATCTTTTTTTATCCGAAACTTCTGTCGGTTCCTAAGGTCACACAAAAAAAATGGTGCCACGAGTCACACCAGATTTGTTTCTCTGTTGATGTAGCTTATATATTTATTGACTGCCCCCCTGGTAATAGGTTTGGCCCACTCCTGCCCCCCCACTGAGAATAAGCTAGCGCCGTCACTGTATCTAACCTTAAAATAGCCCCGGGTTTGACGTAGTTGGTAGTGCACCTACTTTGTATACCAAAGGTCGGGGGTTCGGATCCCAGGAAGTCCGATGATTTTATTTAAGGCATTTGGATATCAAATGTGTGAATGTGTCTTTGAGTGTGAGTGTGAATGAGAAAAAAATGTGAGTGTTAAAAAAAAAAACTTTAAAATGCATTTTCGGGTTCACTCTGGAGAAACACCTTATCTATGTGAAAGCATTTTCTCAAAACTCTTCTCTTAAAAAACATGTTATACATACAGGCGAGAAGCCATTTAAACGTGTAATTTATTTTAAAATTTTTTTACAAAAGTCTAATTTTAAAATCCATTTACGAAAAAAAAGATTTCTGACCTTCATAAAAGAATTTAATCAAAAGGAATACGTTTACAAAGTTACACGGGTGAGAAACCATATAAATGTAAAATTTGTTTTAAACATTTTTCTTATAATATTGTAATCAATATATATATAGAAACATTCTTAACGAAAAAAAGCTGTTTGACTTTGTTTATGTGCGGACGGGTTGAATTTTGCTCTCAGATTAAGTTAAAAAAGTGGGGGTTCTACACATCAAGTGGTGAAATAAAACATATCTATTTCACCTATTAATATGTCTTACAAGTGTGAGATGAGCAACCAAAACAAATCTTTAGTATGGCACTTCTCGGGCTTCCTTCCTAACTCGGTTCGAAATTTGATTAATTAATCTCTGCTCCTTAGTTCGCTAGTATTTATTGATTAGGTAGGTGGGTAGGAATTAATTGATCTACGCGTAAATAAATCCATGTAGGAATCTTTCTTTTCCTTTTCAACTTTCCTAGGGCTTTTGGGCGCGTTTCCCCCATTCGTTCCGATTTATATGTTAAATGAAAGCCCACATGCTTTCTCGGGAGTGTCGCGTATCGCGATCGTCTCAAGAAGGAAGAGGGTCGTCGCTGAAGAGCTAGATGGCTACCTCAGCCATAGAGGGATGGACTTTTTCATATCTCATGTTTTAATGGATAAGATTAATGCATAATAAAATGCTTAAAGCATTTGTTTATACTTAATTAGAAAGCTTAGCTTTTCTATTTACTTATAAATCTTTGCTTTCAGTCTTTTTATGCATTTCTCTTGTAGATTCAAACACGAGCTGTGAATGAGTCTGTTGGGCATTAGGTTAGACATCAAGACATCGTTGGGCGCAAAGAAGCAGTCTACATGGTAAGTTAATTTTTATATTATAATTGAAATTTTTTTAATTTGATTTGTGTATAATTTCTTTTATTTCTTCTCTTCTTTTAGATTTGGGACGGTTGGGCTTCTGGGGCTGATCGGCGTGGCGGTACTTCAATCTTCAATCTTCAGAGAGCGCAATCAAGAGGATCCTATTTAAGTAAATATCATTTAAACTAATATTCCATATCTCTGATTATAATTTATTTTATTACGTTTTTCCTTTAGGCGGTGACATTTTAAACGTCACCAAACTTTAATGAACAAAATTTGAAGAAATAAAGTGGCTGTTGTATTAAACAATAAGAAGCTAATGGAGCGAGCAGCCAGGCAGTTAGTCTCCACGAAATGAAACTCTCATTTGAGGAAACAGTTTCGGTTTTAATGAAATATAACCATCATCAGTCCATTTAGAGGGAGAGTGTGAGCTCAAACGACAAAGCATTGAGTCATATTGCCAACAAATTTCCAAGCAAGACTATTATATCGCATATTATTTGTTGCATTAAAATAAACTGAAATTCTAACGATCCTAGAGAGTTTAATTTTGAGAAATATAAGTGATTTAAAGAAATCTCTAACAATGATTATTTATTAGTAATATCCATCTTTTTTTTCAGGTTCTCTTCGTTCTTAAAAACATCTTTCCTCGTTCACTCGTTCACTAGTTTGCTCGTTCACTTGGGCCGAGCCTCTTTCGTCGTTCACTCGAACCGAACCTCCTTCACCGTTCACTCGTTCGTTGTTCGGCAGTTCACTAGTTCATCGTTCACTTGAACCAAACCTTGTTCGGTTCACTCGTTCATCGTTCACTTGTTCATCGTTTACTCGTTCGTCGTTCGGCAGTTCACTAGTTCATTGTTCACTCGTTCATTGGTGTGTTCGAACCGGACATCATTCACTAGTTCATCGTTCACTCGTATGTTCGGACCGGACATCGTTCACTCGTTCACTAGTTCACCGTTTGCTCTTTCACTAGTTAGCCGTTTGCTCGTTTACTAGTTCTTCGTTCACTAGTTCGCTCGTTCATTAGTTTATCGTTCACTCGTCTGTTTGAACCGGGCATCGCTTATCGTTCACCTTCGCTAGTTCGTCGTTCACTCGTCTGCCCGAGCATCGTTCATCGTTCACTAGTCCATCATTCACTCGTTGGCTTGTTCACCGTTCGCTCGTTCCTCGTTCACTTGTCTGTTCGAACCTGACGTCGTTCTTTCGTTCACTCGTTAACTAGTTAATTGTTCACTTGTCTGTTTGAACGGGACATCGTTCATTAGTACATCACTTGTCTGTTGGGACAGGACATCGTTGACTAATTCCCTAGTTCGTCGTTCATTTCTCTGTTTGGACCGGGCATCGTTCACTAGTTCACTTGTCTGTTGGGACGGGACATCGTTCATCGTTCACTACTGTAGTACATCGTTCAGTCCTTCACTTTTCTGTTCGGACCGGGCATCGTTCACTCGTTCACTTTTCTGTTCGGGCCGGGATTCGTTCACTAGTTCACTAATTCAATCGGTAATCGTTCACTCGTTCATTTGTCTGTTCGAGCCGAACCTCGTTCACTCATTCGTCGTTCAATAGTGCGTTCGTTCCCGGGAGCTGAACATCGGTCACTTGCGCGTTCGTTTAGGGCATCGTTCACTTGTCCCTTCGAGCCGACCATCCTTCATCGTTCACTCGATCATAGTTCACTTATTTGTCCAAACCGGCTGCCTTTCATCGTTCACCCTTCAACGTTCGACAGTCCCTTCGGGCCGGCCATCCTTCATCGTTCACTCGATCATAGTTCACTTATTTGTCCAAACCGGCTGCCTTTCATCGTATTTAGTTCACTCGTTTCCTTGGCAGTTAAAATCGCACATCGTTCACTGTTCGCCATTCAACTTTCACTAGCTCATCGTTCGTTCGTCGTTCACTTGTTCATACTTTCGTTAATCGTTCATATACTGCTCAGACTGGATAACGTTCACTCGTTCATCGTTCACTAGTCTTAACGAACCGGGCATTATTTTCTCGTTCATCGTTCACTTGTTCATTGAACACTGCTGGGCAGTGCTCGTTCGTTCCAACCGGACATAGTTCATGGCCCTCCTCAGTGGCGCAACCAGGATTTGCTCCTGGGGGGGGGGGGTTTCCGGGGGTTTCCGGGGGAGGGGGGCTGGCTGATTTCAAAAATTTTTCTGTGAAAATTTTTTTTTTTACGGAACCAAAGTTTTTTGCCTTGCGGAAAATTTCGATTTCACGGAACTAAATTTTTCCGCCCTGCGGGGAAATTTTTTCCACGGAACATTCCCTCTCTCACGGAACCAAAATTTTTTCCCGTCCGTAAAAATATTTTACCTTTTTGTTAGAGAAGCTAAATTTTTGCCGCCCCGTGGAGCCAAATTTTTCTCCATGTGCCGCCCGCGGAACCAAATTTTTTTCAATGCGCCGCCCGCAGAACATTTCCTCTTTTGCGGAACCGAAATGATTAGATTTTTTCTTTTCTATTTGTAATATATAGAGACCGGACAAAAAAGCATAAAAAAATGGAAAAAAAGTGCTTAAAAATGTAACGGGACAACTTTTGTTATCGCTCTCTTTTTTTTTCTCTCTTTAATTTTTTTTAATATAATTTTTATTAATTATTTTTAATGAAAAAGAGCGTTGCCATACATATTAACCGAGAGAGTAGGTGGTCAAAGTTCGCTCGGGGCTGGCACTGGCCGCCAGCGCCGAACGAACTTGCCGGACTCAGAGTTGGTCGCTCAAGCGGTAAAGCACGTTTCGGGGTCTCAGTGAGCCTTCCACAACGCAGAAGCGGATCCATTGTGAAGGGTGTCTCTTCGGCTGTAATATATCGCCTTGATGATAAGGCCTATCTGCAAGGCAGGAGCAAGTGTGCCGAGGGAGCAAGAGAGGACCCCATGAGAAGAGACGACCAACGACCTAATCAACTATGTATCAAGTTTTATTTTGAATCAATTAATTATAACATCTAGTGGTGAAATTTCTCTCTTTTATTTTTTAAATCTTCCTGAAATCCACCCCGTCTCCACTGAGCTGGTCACCAGATAAGTACTTTTTTTGATTTTACTTTTTTTAATCACCTGGCCCGTAACAAAAAAGCATAAAAATCTTGAATAATAAGTTAAATAAGCATAAAAGTTGAAAAAATCTGGTGTGACTGGCGCACAGCACACAACTTTCTCTTACCTTCGGTAATCGAAAGTTGTGTACTGTGCTTGTCTCACCAGATTTTTTGTGTCGACATGTATTTAGTTTTCAACAGTATGGTACATTCGATTTTCAAGTTGTAAAATTTATAAGTATGGCAAAATATTTATATTTTGTTGCCATGGCAACCATTTCTCCTATCTTTTCTATGGAGTACAAGAGTAAAGTGGTCTTCAGAAGATTTCAATCACAAAATGAGAATATACATTTTATAGAGAATCTAAAAAATAATTGATTTTTGAATTAAAAAAAAAAATCGTTGGAGCAAATTTAGAGAAAATCGAAAAAAACTGAAAAAGTACATCAATAAAGTACTAGTACTCTTTGGTCGATTTTGTTCAAAAGCTTCGTGTCACGTCCCAGGAGGGTGCCTAACTTAAATATAAAATTTCAACCTCCTAGCTCTTTCCGTTCTTGAGATATTTTGTTCACAGACAGACAGACAGACAGACCATGTCGCGAAAACCACTTTTTTGGATTCAGGGGACCTCAAAACGTGAAGATCCATCAAAATCTCGACATCGAATTTTTGACATGAATCCAATACTTTCTCTCTCTATATATATTAACATATATATAGAGGTAAGAGAAAGTAAAAAAAAGCATCTAATAAGCAATTTTTACTCATACCAATGGCGTATACAAATTTTTTTTTTAAAGAAAAATTGCGAAAAATTTTGTTTTTGCGGAACCAAATTTTTTCACCCTGATGAAAAAATTTTTTTTCCAGGGCTATATTTTTTCGCACTGCGGGGTTTTTGAAATTTTTTTTTTTTTTTTTTTTTTGGGGGGGCGGGCCCCCTCCCCCCTTATATACGTCCCTGGTGTATGCGTGTGTGAATGGGAAAAAAGTGTGTTTTTTAATAAAAAAAAAAATAAATAAATATTCGTAAAATAAGTTCAAATAAGCATGAAAGGGAAAAAAAAGCATGAAAACTCAAAAAAAGCATAAAAAATGCAATCTCAATACACTTAGTTTTTCCTAATTCGTATAGAAATTAAATATCTAATGGTTGCTTATAAAATTGAGCAATAAGCATTTTGCTTAAAATCCGGTCTCTAGTAATATATATGGGGCATTCCACGCCAACTCGACCACTTTTGAACCCGACCATTTTTGATTTGGCTGAAACTGTCATCTTTTTATACCATATTGAAAATGTGTCTGAGAATTTTTTTCAGATTTTTCGACCCAGACAAAAAAAAAGTTATAGCATTTTCAAAAAACATCGACTTTTTTTAAATAACCGTAAAACTGTCAAAAATTAACTTATCGGGACGTTTTTTTTTTTTTTTTTAATTTTTGTCTTTAAATGTACTTTTCAGAAATAAATATGACAAAATTTTACAGATTCATCTTGAACGTTTTTGTTTTTTGACATTTTCGGAAAAAAACAAAAATTTGGAATGCCCCATATATTTTGTTTGTTTTTTTATCTTTTGGGGGGGGGGGGGGGTTAGGGTTGCGCCTATGGCCCTCCTCTAGTTTGTTTGTCGTTTACTAGTTCACTGATTCATCGTTTACTAATTCGTTCGTTCGTCTTCACCGTTCATACGTTTGTTTGAGCAGGGCCTTGTTCATCGTTCATTTTTAAACTATTTCGTTAACTCGTTCACCATTTGCTCGTTCATAGACCATTCGTTCTTTGGCATATCTTTATTTTTCCTTCACTCGTTCACTTATTTATCGTCCTCTTAATTGTTTACTTCTCCATTGTTCACCCGAAATACATCATTTTATCTTAAAAAAAAAAGAGAAACCATTTAAATGTGAAATTTGTAATAAACAATTTTGCCAGTTGAATCGCGGGAAAAAATGAGAATATTGGACCGTAGATTAGGTCATTTCCTCTCAAACTCAAACTACGTAGTATACCCAGTGGCGTAACCAGGGGGGGGGGCGAGGGGGGCGCGAGCCCCCCCCCTGGCGCATCGAGCCCTTGGCGCCCCCCGAAACCAACATAGGCGCCCTACGGCCTCTAAGATATAGCCCACCGAATGTGATTTTATCATATTCTTTTCATCGATTGTCTTTAAAAATTGATTCTTTTCTTTTAAAATTATATTACAACTAGGGGTGTTCGATTGTGGGAAAAAACAATCGATTGTCGATTGTCAGGCAAACAATCGATTGTTCATACAATCGATTGTCAGGCACACAATCGATTGTCAGGCAAACAATCGATTGTTCATACAATCGATTGTCAGGCACACAATCGATTGTTCATACAATCGATTGTCAGGCAAACAATCGATTATTTTTTAGCATCGATCATTGGGTAAATAATCAGATGTTTTTAAGAAAGCATCGGGGAATTATAGGTTTACTTGAATTATCAGAGTATTAAAACTTATTTGCATATAATATTTGATTTTCCTTTTCATTAATCTAATTAATATCTCATTAGTTACTCCACTAGATTAGAATACGATCAGAGTCACTGGTCACATTTGCAATTTGTTAACCAGTGCTTACGGATTTCGGTTAATAAGAAGTCAGATTTATGCCCCGATTAAAATTATTTTTTTTCTCGGGTACCTATATCTGAAACACACTTACTTTGCAATTGGCCAGATGGTTTCCCGACGTCAATTTAATTAAAATAAAAAAAAAAAAAATATTAGAATATCTTCTTCTATTATGACTCCTTAGGGGTCGGCACGAAAAAAAGATGTGACCAAGTAAAAAAACAGACCTGTCCGTCGCACGGTCTGACGCTTATTTAATTCATAGGCAAAGGACGGAATAAAAGTAGCAGATGAAATGCGGACCTTAGCTCGGGTAATTTGTGGTCGTCATGTACGTATTCAGAGGCTGTGCATCACAAGATATGAACCCCAGGGAAAATGAGTATGGTGCCTAATTATTAAAACTTTTTTTAAATACGTATGTATTTGAGACTCAAGAGAAGAGAGAGGCGAGAACTCTCTCTCTCTCTCTCTCTTAGTCACTCGCCCTGCGACGGCCCACGCGCGCAATAAAAGAATTTATTATACATATTTGGCTATACGAGTATACTTTGTTTTGTTTTTTTCTGCTAAAAAAAATAAAAAGATACATTTTTACCTTAAGTGGGAGAGATATATATATATACAAGTTGAGAAAGGCGCGGCTTGGCCGCGCCCATCTCAACTTGGCCCTGGCGGGCGGCGTCTCGGTGCGTGATCAGTAGTTTTTCTCTTAATTTTAAAGCCCATATTATTTTTGCCTAAATGAAAATACAATGAATCAAGTTTAAAATTTGAGTATTGGCCCTGCCCGGCCTCTGGGTTTTGAAGGCCATGAGAAAATTACGGGCAAGAAGCAAGCCTAAATTTCCCTTTAATAAACTGATTCGAGCCAACGGGCATGCAAATGAAATCAGGAGGACAGGGACCTATTAAAAAAAATCAAGAATTTTAAAATAAAAATTTCGGGGGTGGGGCAATTGCACAATAAATCTTTAAACTTTTAAACCCCTTGATAGATATTCATTGAAGAATTTTAAATCCAAAAAAGCATGTTAATATTTGAAGAAACAAAAGAATTAAAAATTTCGGGGGGGGGGGGGCAATTATACAAAAAATCTTTAAACTTTTAAACCCTTTGATAGATATTCATTGAAGAATTTTAAATCCAAAAAAGCATGTTAATATTTGAAGAAACAAAAGAATTAAAAATTTCGGGGGGGGGGGGGGGGCAATTACACAAAAAATATTTAAACTTTTAAATCCCTTGATAGATATTCATTGAAGAATTTTAAATCCAAAAAAGCATGTTAATATTTGAAGAAATAGAAGAATTAAAAATTTCGGGGGTGGGGGCAATTACACAAAAAATATTTAAACTTTTAAACCCCTTGATAGATATTCATTCAAGAATTTTAAATCCAAAAAAGCATGTTAATATTTGAAGAAATAGAAGAATTAAAAATTTCGGGGGGGGGGGGGGGGGCAATTACACAAAAAATATTTAAACTTTTAAATCCCTTGATAGATATTCATTGAAGAATTTTAAATCCAAAAAAGCATGTTAATATTTGAAGAAATAGAAGAATTAAAAATTTCGGGGGGGGGGGGGGGGCAATTACACAAAAAATATTTAAACTTTTAAACCCCTTGATAGATATTCGTTGAAGATTTTTAAATCCATAAAACCATGTTAATATTTGAAGAAATAGAAGAATTAAAAATTTCGGGGGTGGGGGGCAATTATACAAAAAATCTTTCAACTTTTAAACCCCTTGATAGATATTCATTCAAGAATTTTAAATCCAAAAAAGCATGTTTTTATTTGAAGAAACAGAAGAATTAAAAATTTCGGGGGGGGGGGGCAATTACACAAAAAATCTTTAAACTTTTAAACCCCTTGATAGATATTCATTGAAGATGGGATGATGGAAGATGGCTGATGATGGCAGAGTGAACCTATGCCGAAACGTCCGGATTAAAGAGTTTATTCAATAATAGAGGCTCTTTTTATTTGGCTGCTAACCTCTTCCTATTACGAACGATTCATTGAAGAATTTTAAATCCAAAAAAGCATGTTAATATTTGAAGAAACAAAAGAATTAAAAATTTCGGGGGGGGGGGGGGGGGGGCAATTACACAAAAAATCTTTAAACTTTTAAACCCCTTGATAGATATTCATTGAAGAATTTTAAATCCAAAAAAGCATGTTAATATTTGAAGAAACAAAAGAATTAAAAATTTCGGGGGGGGGGGGCAATTATACAAAAAATCTTTAAACTTTTAAACCCCTTGATAGATATTCATTGAAGAATTTTAAATCCAAAAAAGCATGTTAATATTTGAAGAAATAGAAGAATTAAAAATTTCGGGGGGGGGGGGGGGAATTACACAAAAAATATTTAAACTTTTAAATCCCTTGATAGATATTCATTGAAGAATTTTAAATCCAAAAAAGCATGTTAATATTTGAAGAAATAGAAGAATTAAAAATTTCGGGGGGGGGGGGAATTACACAAAAAATATTTAAACTTTTAAATCCCTTGATAGATATTCATTGAAGAATTTTAAATCCAAAAAAGCATGTTAATATTTGAAGAAATAGAAGAATTAAAAATTTCGGGGGGGGGGGGGGTGGGCTGCCGAATTTAAAAAAACTCTCAAACAACTTTTTTAGATTCTTATCAAGGGAAGGCTTTAGGGAAGAAACCAAATTGATATCTCTCCTGGTTAAAAAAAAATTTGAATTTGTCTCTCCGGCTCCGCCCTCTCTGTATTTCGCCAATCAGCGCTATCCCTGAGGCCTGATTGGTTGTTTCACACATCGGACACGGTTTTTAGCGCTTTATTATATAGTATGATGTTTTCTTGGAAACAATTAAAACAGAAATAAAAAAAAATAAATGGGAATTTAAATAATAATTGATTTTTACTTTCTCTTACCTATGTATATATGTAATATATATAGAGAGAGAAAGTATTGGATTCATGTCAAAAATTCGATGTCGAGATTTTGATGGATCTTCACGTTTTGAGGTCCCCTGAATCCAAAAAAGTGGTTTTCGCGACATGGTCTGTCTGTGTGTGTGTGTGTGTGTGTGTGTGTGTGTGGGTGGGTGGGTGGGTGGGTGGGTGGGTGTGTGTGTGTTCAATTTTAAGCATGAAGGAATTGAGCTACGAGGTTGAAATTCTATATTTAAGTTAAACACCCCCCGGGACCGGAAAAATAAGCTTTTAATCAAAATCGGCCAAAGATTACTAGTACTTTACTGATGTAATTTTTCAGTTTTTTTCGATTTTCTCAAAATTTGCTCCAACGATTTTTTTTAAAATTCAAAAATCAATTATTTTTTAGATGCTCTTTAAAATGTATATTCTCATTTTGCGATTGAAATCTTCTGAAGACCACTTTACTCTTGTATTTCATAGGAAAGATAGTAGAAATGGTTGCCATGGTAACAAAATATAAATATTTTCCCATACTTATAAATTTTACATCTGAATTCAAATGTTCCGTACTGTCGGAAACTAAATATATGTCGACACAAAAAATCTGGTGTGACAAGCACAGTACACAACTTTCGATTACCGAAGGTAAGAGAAAGTTGTGTGCTGTGCGCCAGTCACACCAGATTTTTAATCTAATAAAAAGAAAAAGATTTAAATTCCGTTACCATGGCAACCAGTTCTATCTTTCCTATGAAGAACAAGAGTAAAGTGGTCTTCAGAAGATTTCAACGGCAAAATGAGAATATACATTTTAAAGAGCATCTAAAAAATAGTTAATTTATGAATTTTAAAAAAAATCCTTGGAGGGAATTTTGAGAAAATCGAAAAAAACTGAAAAAGTACATCAGTAAAGTACTAGTACTTTTTGGCCGATTTTGTTCAAAAGCTTATTTTGAGATTCTTCAAAGGTACTTAAGTTAAATATAAAATTTCAACCCGGTAGCTCAACTCCTTCATGCTAAAAATCTGTCCACACACACACACACACACAGACACACACACGCCTACACACACAGACCAATTTGCGGGACCCACTTTTTTGGATTCAGGGGACCTCAAAACATGTATATCCATCAAAATCTGGTCATCGAATTTTTGACATGATCGCAATACTTTCTCTCTCTATATATTTCATATATAGGCTAAGAGAAATTAAAAATGTAAATAAAAAAAAAACTTTCTTCTGTTCAAAATTATTAAGCTCTCGCCTCCCCTCGGGCTCCCTTAATGAGTTCTGCCCGCATTGTGTTTGTAACAGATTTTTCAATTTTTCTTTTTTTTTTTCTTTTCATTTATGCCTCTGTGGCGGCCATCTCAAAATTAAATTTAGCGCCTTAAATTAAATTTAGCGCCTTAAACTACACTCTCGGGAAACAGTAAAAAAAAATTATTTTTATTTATCAAAATAAATTCACCCCTAAAATAATATTAAAAATAAATAATATATATAATATATATATATATATATATATATATATATATATATATATAAAATACAATTAACCATTTTTTCTAATTTAATAAAATTATTTCTTATTTGTATTATTTGTACCAAAGTTGGTAGGAAACCAGGGAGCAAGTTAGCTGGTCACACACGTGGCTCGCTCAGTTTTTGTTTACACCTGAAGGCACACACTTCTCCTGGCAGCCAACGCCAAAGCATCAAACCACGTGTTGTTATGTTTTTGTTATGTTTATAATTGTTTAAATTAAATTCCTTGTTAATCGTTTAACGCATTTCGTTTCTTTTTCCATTAAATGAAATTCCAATAATTTGTGTTCAACACACAACACCCCCACATTGGTGACCCCGACAATTGAATAGAAAATTACACGCGGCGTGTTTCATTAATCAAACTCAAGAAAGAAAAACCAAGATCGAAGATGTGCAACGTAAACGACCAAGGAACCACCGAAGGAGCTGGGCCAATCTATCTAGAAAAAGTAAGTCCAAGATTGCCACTATTCACACCAAATAAACCGGAAGTGTGGTTTATAATAGCTGAAGCGCAGTTCTCTCTCCATGGTATAAATCAACAGGGAACTAAATTCAAACACTTACTGGGCCAGTTAGATCCATCTACTGTAGAAAACCTCCTCGATATAGCCGCATCAGAAACATTCACAAACAAATACGACCTCGCAAAGGCTAGATTATTAAAAGTATATGCCGATAGCGAGGAAAAGAAAATTAACAAATTGCTTAGAGAAGTTGAAATGGGCGATGAAAAGCCTAGCCAATTTCTACTAAGACTAGAGGTTTTAGGTAACGGCAAGGTCCCGGAGAACATTATAAAAAATGTTTGGATGGACAGAATGCCCAAAAACATTCAAACCATATTAGCTATAACTGAAGGGAGTCTGCAAAAATTAGCAGAAATAGCAGATAAGCTTTGGGAGTTGAACTCTAATTACAATATTTCCCCTGTGGAGAGAAAAACCGAAACGTCCCCGGCCAATTTAGAAATTAAAAAATTAAATGAAAAAATTAACATGCTTGAAGAAAAAATTAATCAACTATTAGAAACCAATAACAATAATAGAAGCAGAAGCCCAAGCCCTTATAAAAGATCAAAAAGCCCTAGTAGATTTAAAAACACAGGGAAATTTTGCTTTTACCACTTCAAGTTTAAAGAAAACGCAAAAAAATGCACCCCCCTTGCCAGTGGCGCGCGGGAAACGAGAAGAGGCAGAGAGACTAGAGGCCGCGTCATCTGCCCCTCCACCAGGCCACACACAAAATAGACTTTTTGTTAGGGATGCTACAACGGGACGACGCTTCCTCATCGACAGCGGTGCTGATGTCAGTGTTATTCCAGGAACAGCCAGCATAAACAACAAATTATCCGAACTCAAATTATATGCTGCAAACGGGACAGTCATTCCTACGTATGGGTACAGGGTCTTGGATCTGGATCTCGGGCTGCGACGCAAATTCCAATGGCCATTTTTCGTCGCAAAAACCTCTAAGGGCATACTGGGCGCAGATTTCTTAAAAAATTTCAACCTATTGATAGATCTTAAAAACCAAAAATTAATTGATAATAATACAAAATTGTCTACCAAAGGATCAATTTCGGCCATTTCACAAACTGACTGTATCAGTACAGTTAATAGTCAAAATTCAATTTCAAAATTATTAAAAAATTTTTCGGACATAACCAAACCAAAATTAATACCCACCGAACCTAAACATCAAGTAAAACATTACATTCAAACTACCAACGGACCCCCCTTTTTTGTAAGGCGCGTCGGTTGGATAGAGAAAAATTAGAAATTGCAAAAAAAGAATTTAACTTTATGTTAGAAAATAACATAATAAAACCTTCCAAATCCCAATGGGCAAGTCCCATTCATCTTACCACTAAAAAAAATGGACAATGGCGTGTCTGCGGAGATTACCGTCGATTAAACGACAGGACAATTCCGGACCGCTATCCAATTCCTCGAATTGAGGACGTCCATCATATTTTGGAAAATAAAAAAATATTTAGTAAAATAGATCTACATCAGGCTTTTTACCAAATCCCGATAGCTCCAGAAGACAGGGAAAAGACGGCTGTCATTACCCCCTTCGGACTATACGAATTTAATTATATGCCTTTCGGACTCAGAAATGCCCCCAGTAGCTTTCAGAGGTTTATAAACGAGGTTCTCAGAGACTTCGACTTCTGTTTCGCATATTTGGATGACATCCTAATCGCTTCACCATCAAAAGAGGAACATCAAAAGAACATTTTACAAGTGTTAAAAAAGTTAGATGAATTCGGTTTAAAAATTAACTTAGAAAAAAGCCAATTTGAATCGAATGAAATTAATTTCCTCGGGTTTAAAATTAGCAGTGAAGGATTGAAACCGGATCCTGAAAAAGTAGAAGCGATACTCAAACAAAAACCTCCCAAAACAATTAAGGAATTGAGGACATTTCTCGGGATGCTCAACTTTTACAGAAGGCACATGAAAAACGCTGCGGACGATCAAGCACTCCTAAACGAATACTTGAAAGGAGCAACAAAAAACGACAAGAGAGAAGTCAAATGGACTGAAGAGGCTCTTCAAAAATTCGAGAAATGCAAAAAAACTCTCAGCGAAGAAACGTTATTAACAATTCCAAGCAAAGACTTGCCTATCTCACTTTTTGTCGACGCATCAAACTTTGCCGTTGGCGCGTCTCTCAATCAACTTCAAAACGAAACCTGGCGACCTATATCTTTCTTTTCAAAAAAATTAAATGCTACGCAACAAAAATATTCGGCCTACGATAGAGAACTTTTAGCTATTTATTTGGCTATAAAAAATTTTAGACATTTAATCGAAGGAAGAGATTTTACGATCTATACAGATCACAAACCTCTTATCTTCGCATTTAAACAAAAAAATGAAAAAGCATCTCCGAGACAACTCAGACAACTTCAATTTATTTCTGAATTCACAACCAACATAGTTCACATTAAAGGAGAAGAAAACACCGTAGCCGACAACCTTTCCCGCATTGAAGAAATCAAAGAAATTTCCCCAATCAATTATTCAGAAATAGCAAAAGATCAAGATTCGGACCAAGAACTACAAAATTTAATTAAAAATAATAAATCATTAAAATTTGAAAAATGTCTAACCACCTGCGGTGAAACTCTCTGGTGCGATACTTCACAAAATAATATTCGGCCTTACATACCAGGAAAATTCAGAAGAAAAATTTTCGAAAACTTTCATAACTTTTCACATCCTGGAATAAAAGCAACAACAAAATTGATTACACAAAAATTCATTTGGGAAGGAATGAAGAAAGATATAAACCAATGGTCCCAGGCATGCATCAATTGCCAAAAGAATAAAGTCACAAGACACACAAAAACATCACTCGGAACATTCGACGAACCAGACGAGCGATTTTCGATCATACATTTGGATTTGATTGGTCCCCTCCCACCATCTGAAAATAAAGCCTACTGCCTCACTTGCATAGACCGATTCACATCTTGGATGGAGGTTATCCCGCTAACAGGCATCACAGCCGAAGAGGTTGCAAACGAATTTTTCAAAAACTGGATAGCGCGATTTGGAACCCCCTCCAAAATAATAACCGATCAAGGTCGGCAATTCGAATCTAACCTATTCAGGTGTCTTGCAAACAAATTTGGAATCAAACTACAACACACAACTCCTTATCATCCCCAAAGCAACGGGAAAGTTGAACGGCTTCACAGGACCCTGAAAGTGGCCCTCAAAGCCGCCAACAACATAAGATGGACTGAGACCCTACCAACAGTTCTACTTGGTCTCCGCGCAGTCCTACCTCAAGAGTCTCAACATTCCACGGCAGAAATGTTGTATGGAAAACCCATTAAACTTCCCGGAGAATTTTTCATAAAAAATCAAAACCCTTCTGATGAAAACAATCTAATTTCAAAACTGCACACGCAGATGGAGCAGCTGAGGCCAGTAAGTGTAAGAAACCGTACATCACAAAACATATTCGTACATAAAGATCTCCCTACTTGCACTCACGTATTTGTCAGAGTCGATAGGGTTAAAAAACCTCTAGAGCCGGCTTATGAAGGCCCTTATGGCGTAGTGGAGAGAACCGACAAATATTATAAACTGAATATAAAAGGCAAGCTTACTAATATTAGTCTAGATAGATTAAAACCCGCCTACACCCTAGCTCCTGAAGATACTTCATCTACAAGTCAAAAACCGCCACAGGGCGAAGAAAAGAAGAAAGAAGATACCACCCCCCAACCTAATACAAACCCCGAAGAGATCAAAACAAGAAGTGGAAGAAGAGTTAAATTTCCAACAAAATATAAGGACATGTGTAAATTTTCAGAGTGAATAAGTGAAAAAGTGAAGTGTAATATTAAATTATCATATAAAATCAATTGTTTAAAAAAAGAAAAAAAAACATTGTTAAAATTATTTTAATCAAAAATTCAACTTATATGTAAATGTAAATATCTAGTAAAATATAAATTCACCACACACCACGTAATATGCGCGTATCTGTGTATATGCACATGCACACATACGCGTATATACATCACAAAACGTTCCTTCACATTTAAAATTGTTAAGTATTCCATCACATACATTTGTATTATTATTATTATTATTATTATTATTATTATTATTTTCGGCAATGGCCCTGGGCGTTTGCACCATTTGGCCAGCAAGAATTTAAAAAAAAAAAAACAAAAAACAAACAAACTAACTCTTCAACTTATTACATATTCTTAATATATGTCGGACTATAATTATAGTGGACTCTGTTGAGTTACTGGTTTCCCTGAGTAACACTGACATTTTTGTAGGGAAATTAAACTTA
>JAKCPI010018280.1:0-60580 GCA_023213315.1 Euborellia annulipes
AATGTTTGTTCTAAACTCAAAAAATAAAATAAATGCAATTAAATAAGATAGTCTTTTAGCAGGCCCTCAAGGAAATAAATCAAAATTTGATAGGGCGCTGCTCCTCCAAGTTCAATTAGTACAAACTTTAATTATGGGTAGATATATCAAAAAAGATGCAGACAGTTAAATAAAATACACTCTCAATTGCCTGTGAATATGGAACGCACGAGAATTGAGAAAGATTTGGCTGCATTTAAATTTTTGATATATCTATCAATTATTAAAGCTATAATAATTGAACTTGGAGGAGCAATCTTTAAATCCTAATTTTAGTTAAATATAGTCATCAGTTGTTTGAAATAGTATGACACAAATTACAAAGCATTGGGTCATTAGCAGAATTATCATTTAAATTTGTATTTGATATACAAAAATGCTTGTACAGTGAGGGACAATATTAGAGTCCCACCCATGCGTTTTCTACTTGTGATTATTTCATTGTTTTTATTGAAAATCTTTATTGAAAATTTTCCAGGTTTAAACCATGAAAATTGCCATTTAAAAAAGATATATTTTTTGAAAAAGATGAAATAATCACAAGTAGAAAACGCATGGATTGAACTTAATATTGCAAAATTATCCACTATAATATACAAGTGACTGCTAATTCATGGTACATATTGTCAGAGCTGGTACAGGACACAATAACAATTACTTTTTGTATAGGAATGTACAGGCAAAAAGCACAAACAGGAAAGAAAAAATGAAGGAGACAAAGGACTTGCCCATACATTCTATAGAAAAAGAGATTATTACAGTGTCCTGTAGCAGCTCTCGCAGTTATACCATGAATTAACAGTCACTCCGTATACAGTATATCAAGAGTATTTGTGTGTGAGTTGGTGAGGAAAGAGATTGACAAACTCTTTCCGCAATGGTTATGGCTTCCGTCGAGACTATTTCTTTGTTTTTGTTTTTTATTTCTTTATCACACTTTGTAGACGAATTTTTCTGATTTTCATATTCCCAACGTCATTTAAGATTCCATGTTCTATTACAGATGAGTAGTAAAACCTCTTCAAGGATGTTGTTAGAGGTCAAATACCTGTTACACCACGTATATTAGCCGATTAGTGAATAATTTTCTATAAGAGCATCATTTGTTTATTAAATAGGCTTCTGTCAACTCAGCAAATGACTCATTTCTATGTCAAACCAGTTCAATGGACTGATGATGGAATGGCTTTCTTTAAATATAACCAAAAGGTCTTAGGTTTGAGAGTTACCAATACTGTACCCTGGCTGCTTACTCCTACTCTCATTTTATTCACGGGATTAATTTGATCCTTAATCGCTTACATCTATTAAGTAGGTACAAAAATAATTGCCGAATTACTTTACGAGCAATTTTTATTCTATTTCTACTTTTACTGTTATTTATTTATCATTTTGAAGCTTTTTCTCGCAGAACATTGAATCTCAGGCGGTTTAGGCAGCGTAGTACATATTCTGGGAATTGCGAATTGGAACACAGTACAGTTCTGAGGCAGTTGCTAGTAAGTCTACAAATGACACTGTGTTTCTAACTGTGACTAACTAATCGTGCCTAAAACTGTTTTTTCAATGCTTTTCTATGGGTCAACGCACACCGAGGAGGCAAAATATTGCGATTTTTAACTGTCCCCTTCACAATATGCATCATAGTTAAGTTTGGTTTTTCACTAACATTTATTTTGCTTTGATTTTTGATTATAAATAGTTCTTTGAAATAAATTCACATAAATTTATTGCTTGAAATGAAACTTGGACAGCCTTGGAAACAATTAGTAACATCACTGAAACATGAGGCATGACCATGGCCGTAACTAGGAGGTCCTGGGGAGGGGGGCGCTTCCTACCACCAGCCAAATTCCCTAGTTACGCCCATGGGCATGACCGCTTCCAAGGTACTAAGTTTAAGAACAGAAAACAAAGACAACAAGATAAGAGAAAATCAAAGAAAAATTCATGTTAAAAAAGCTAAAAGGACTGTAAATTCAGTGATAAATAACTAATCCATACACAGTGGCGTCATTTGGGGGGGGGGCAGGGGGGCATTTGCCCCCCAAGGAATTCTGATTTTTATAGAAATTTTATATTATTCTAAATAAAATGCTCCAAAATACATCTACGAGTATACAAACTGTACAAAATTAAACAATTAATTAAATTAAATATGTTTTGGCTAAATTTGAGTACCCGTTTGCTAAGTAAATTTTAAGAAAAAAAAATGTTTGCCCCCCAAGATAAAAATTTCCCCCCCCAAAGAAAAAGTTGAAATGACGCCACTGTCCATACAATGTCGGAATCAAAAGTAATGAGCCTTTGTTCAAAATAGACAAAATTGAGAAAATCGCTACAACTAATTGATAGTCTTCAAAATAGTCTACTCCTGCATCAATACACTTTTGGGGGCGGCTTTTCCATGACTTGAAGGCCTTTTTCAGGATGGCTGCAAGGGTTGCCTTAGGGTTGGTAGATTTGGAGGCTGAATCGATTTTCGATTTTAAATTCGAAACTAAATAATCGATTTTTTTTTTTTACGAAAATTTTGCGTTGTGTCCATAAGTTGATTTTAAGGTACTGTTTACGATTTTAAAGCGGTTTTTTTTTTTTTTTTTTTTTAAACATTCACACTTTTTTCTCATTCACACTCACACTCACACACACATTCACACTGTCTTTTCGGCAGCTCAGGCCATATAAGACATTTACGATAACCGTTATTTATGAATTTATATATATTAGGGGGTCCAGGCATTTTTATTTAAGCCATCTGGTATCCAGATGGCTTAAATAAATCATCGGACTGCCTGGGGTCCGAACCCGCGACGTTTGGTATATGAGGTTAGCACGCTAACCTCTACACCACGCCCCGTGGGCTTAAAGCGGTTTGTGGAACAAGGAAAATAGAACGTTGCATTACTGATGCCCAAATAAATTTATTCAGTCTTTATAAATTGTATAAAGACTAACATATACAGTCTTTGTAAATGTTAGACAAATACAATATATACAAAATAACTTATTTAATCTTTATAACTTGTTGTAAGTTTTAACAAACCGAGAGAACCAAACATCCAGCTTCTGTATTTCTTAAAAAGACTAATATGTCTAAATTTGGACCTGATATGAGGTTCCGCAAACGAGTGCCAATAATTCTTGCATATGAGAATAGCCGCTCACAAGGTACAGAAGTAGCAACAATAGAAAAGATTCTGAGGGCGACCTACCAAACATAAGGGGTACTCTCCTTTGAGGGTCTGCCATGACCTTGGTTTGGTTTGGACTTGCGGTCTAGGAGGTGTCTGTTTAAGTACTGCCTTAGCTCTGTTGCCTGCCTGCCTTCACGGTCCAAGTCAACTTTCTCCTTCGTAGTCCGCACTTACTGGTCGAATAAGTAAAATCGAAAATCGGCCATCAAAAATCGATTTTTTCAAAACACTGAATCGATTCGAGTTTGAATCAAAAATCGATTTTCGATTAAAATCGAAATTGAATCGACCAACCCCGTGACATTTGCTTGGATGTCCTCGATCGAGTCGAAACGTCTTTTTTCTTTCAGAGCTGATTTTAAGCGCGGAAACAAGAAGAGTTGGGATATCAAGAACAGTTGGAAGCTTCACTACGATAATGCGTCCAGCCACAATGAATTCATGATGAGCGCCTACCTCGCCCAGGTGAATGTTCCTGTAGTTTCCCTTGACTCCGTTCAGTCCGGTCGTTTCGCCTTCTGACTTCTTCTTGTTTCCGCTCTTAAAATTAGCGCTGAAAGAGAAACTTCCACTCGATCGAGAACAAACAAGCAAATGTCACGGCGACCCTTGCACCCATCCCGAAAAATGCCAATATTAAGCCTTCGAGTCATGTAAAAGCCGCCCACAAAAGTGTATTGATGCAGGAGGAGACTATTTTTAAGACTATTAATTGGACCCTGTTAAGCATTAGTGTGTCAAGCGCCAAAAAATTAAAAATTGAATCAAGCACGGAATATTGTTTCAAATGCTATAATTAATAGTATTTTTTATGAAATATGTCCTAAAAAAATTTATATTTAATGTTACTTGCACAATCGACAAAAAAATTATATATAATCTAATGAAAACAAAAAACTTTGTTGTTAATTTTCTCAAATATCGGTAGCTGGCGCTTGACACACTAATGCGTAACAGGGTCTAATTAGTTGTACTTATTTTCTCAATAAATGTCTTTTTGGCTCTTTACTTTTGAATCCAACCTTGTATATAATAAACATTTAAAGTAGAAATATTATAGGCCTATAGTAAAAAATGTAAACTTCTCCCTATACTAATTAGGCCAATATTTTTGAAATTATCTCTGTTGACCAGGCCCGGAACTACGAGATTTTTTAGGAGGGGCAAAATTTAATTTGACGCCCCCCTCCTTAAAATTTTCTATACAAAATTTATATCATTTTACCTTTTTTTAGTAAATCTTTCTTTAATTGCCGCCCCCTGATATCTGCCGCCCGGGGCTACGAACCCACTGCCCCCCCCCTCCCCTCCCCTAGATCAGGCCCTGCTGTTGACTCTAAATTTTGAGTTGAATTTCATTATTCTACCTAATGTTAAAAGGGTAATATCCAGCAGAAAATGAATTTCAAAATTATTAAAAAAAATTTAAATACTATTTTTATTATATTAATTTATTTAAGTGGAAACAAATAATTTGTAAATCTTCATTAGCAGATGTTTATAAAAATTTATAATAATTTACTATTAAAAAATGTTTAATTATAATTATATTAGGAAATGGATTTTTTTTTTTTGTACATATAATTATTTTTAGGCAGGATAAAAAAGTTTTTTTATATAAATTAAGTTAGAGTGGTCAGAGAGATGTTCTTTTTTTCGAGAAAAAATTTGTTTATTCTCTATGAGCAAGTACATACAGACCTAGACAGGCTAAAACAGCATACTATAAAAAAAAGAGAAAAAAAAAGATTAAAATCATAAATATATATACACATCTTATTGTTTACATTTACCTTAAATTTAGGATATTCATTCATATAAATGGGTAACCATTCCTACATAAGGCAAAAAGCCTCGAGCTCGACCTACTACGTCCTTTTTCGTTAACCAAAGTTGTCCTGGTGCATATAAACCTCGATCGTCTACGCTATTATTGTCGCCTTTAGTAAGGAATTTTACGGTGCCATTTGATCTGAAAAATAAAGACAATAAAATTAAGATTTATTATTGGATGATAGATTTATCTCAGCCAAAAACATCGGAGATGCAAAAAGGGGCGCCTCGCATTATTTTTGCCTAGCGTCGAGGTGAAATCAAAAAAATGCGCCTCGCTTTTCTGATTTATATAAAAGCGAGGAAATATTTTCACTTAAATAAAACCCCTACAGAATTTTATTTGTTTCATATATCCTCGCTTTTATATAAATCAGAAAAGCGAGGCGCATTTTTTTGATTTCACCTCGACGCTAGGCAAAAAAATAATGCGAGGCGCCCCTTTTGCATCTCCGATGTTTTTGGCTGAGATTTCACTTCTTTTTGTGAAATATTACATGAAAATATTATTTATTAATTTTTGTTTATTAAATATTAAGTTATCCCATGAATAGATCTTTTAATATGCATTCCAAACAGTAAAAAATAAATACATCGTTTGGTATCCATTCGAAACGATAAACATAGGATTTCACCAAATTTTATAAAATTTTAGGATTTTTTATTTTTGTTATGTTGGTAGGATGTAAATACATCGTGTGGTATCTATTCGAAACGATAAACATAGGATTTCACCAAATTTTATAAAATTTTAGGATTTTTATTTTTGTTATGTTGGTAGGATGTAAATACATCGTGTGGTATCTATTCGAAACGATAAACATAGGATTTCACCAAATTTTATAAAATTTTAGGATTTTTATTTTTGTTATGTTGGTAGAATGTAAATACATCGTTTGGTATCCATTCAAAACGATAAACATAGGATTTCACCAAATTTTATAAAATTTTAGGTTTTTTATTTTTGTTATGTTGGTAGATTGTAAATACTTCGTTTGGTATTCATTCGAAACGATAAACATAGGATTTCACCAAATTTTATAAAATTTTAGGTTTTTTATTTTTGTTATGTTGGTAGATTGTAAATACTTCGTTTGGTATTCATTCGAAACGATAAACATAGGATTTCACCAAATTTTATAAAATTTTAGGTTTTTTATTTTTGTTATGTTGGTAGATTGTAAATACTTCGTTTGGTATTCATTCGAAACGATAAACATAGGATTTCACCAAATTTTATAAAATTTTAGGTTTTTTATTTTTGTTATGTTGGTAGATTGTAAATACTTCGTTTGGTATCCATTCGAAACGATAAACATAGGATTTCACCAAATTTTATAAAATTTTAGGTTTTTTATTTTTGTTATGTTGGTAGATTGTAAATACTTCGTTTGGTATCCATTCGAAGCGATAAATTTTCATAGGGATTTCACCAAATTTTATAAAATATTTAGGTTCCTCAGGGGAAAGGTTTTATTTTTTTTATGTTGGTAGCACTCCCTTATCACGTTAATCTATTTCTATCTGAATGGATCCATCCTAAAAAATTGTTATTCCATTAGGGATGAAAATTACTAATATTAATAGATATGTTCCTAAATGACGTCATCAGGGAGCAAAATAGTTAGAATTGTCTTTTCGCCACGTTAAAGATAGGACAAATTTGAAATTTTGAATACCTCTCAAAAAAGTCACTTTTGATCCAAAATGAAATTTTATATCAAAGGTATCGGGTTTTTGATAGTATCTATTTGAATTTTAAATTTCATCCAAATCGGTCCAGGTAGCTTTGTCTAAAAATTTGAAAATTGAAGAAAAGAATGAAAAAAAAAGAAAAAAAAAAAAAAAAAGGAAAAATAAGAGACTAACTTTTGACCTTCCGAAATCGGCAAAATCTCAACTTTGAGCCTCTGCCATTCTGTTTGGCACTGGAATTTTTTTTTGAATTCGTGCTCAAAATAATCCTTATTTATTCTAGTTTAATATAAAAAAAATTTGGCTCCGATATCTTAAAACCTTTTTGAGATATTCGCCCAGAAAGAGAAAAGTTTCTCAAAAAAATTTTTTCACGTCCCTATCTTTTATTAAGGATTTAAAATCATTCTTGATAATATAGTCTAGGGACGACTCGTCCATCTAAATGCAATGGGCCATTGGCATCTATTGGAATATCAACTAAATGGTAGTATTAAGAGTTTCTTTGCTTTCTTTTGCTTTTTACTTGCTCGGCGACGAGTCGCTCCCGCGACTCTTGATTTAAGTTAAATACCGCCCTAGGGGTGAAAATAAGATTTAAAGAAAAATATTTTTCTTCAGGAATGAAAGTTAGAAAAAACGAAGCCAGAATTTTTTCTTTAAAAATATATTTTAACAGCTGACGTTTCGGCTTTGTTCAAAGCCATCCTCGGAGCTGTTAGTGGTCATCAACTTTCATTCCTGATACAAATTCCACCAGCCCTAAAATACCCTTATACCAGCGTTTTCCAAACTGTGAGGCGCGGACTAGTCTAAGGGGTGGAGCGAATATTGGCTACCAGGACCAATTTTCCAAATGATTGCTAGTTTTAATATAAATAAGAATAATTAAATAAAAATATTTTTATATAAATTTATATTTTTTAGCATTAAAATTTTTTGTTTTTCTAATTATTTTATAAAATGGGGGGGGGGAGGTGTCATAAGATTAATTATTTTTAAGGGAGGCGTGGTAACATAAAGTTTGGAAACCACTGCTTTACACGTTTTGCTGAATAATGTTTTGAATGATTTTTAAAAATATAGCCCTCGGGCTTGGCGTAGTTAATAGCGCGCCTGCCTTGTATACCAATGGTCGAGGGTTCGGATCCCAGGCGGTCCGATTATTTTATTTAAGCCATTTGGATACCAAAGGGTTTGAATAAGAATGCCTGGACCAGACAAATAACGAGTATCGTTTAAAGTCTTAAATGGATAAATTTTTTTCGGGGGAGAGCCTGAACTCAAAAATTTTTCTGCGGAAAATTCCGCCCTGCGGAAAAAATTTTTTTCCCGTCCCGCCCGTGAAAATCATTTTACCTTTTTTTTAGAGATACGAAAATTTTGCCGCTCCGCGAAACATTTTCCCTTTTTTTTTTACAGGGCTATATTTTTTCCCACTGCGGGGCCGATCAAGCATTTCGGGGGGGGGGGGGGGGCGAGATCCCCAAATGTCTGTATATCCCTATATATGCATTTGGAAAATTTGTGGGGGGGGGCGGGCCCCCTCCTCTTATATACGCCCCTTGTGTATGCGTGTGTGAATGGTTTTTTAATAAAAAAAAAAAAAAATATATAAATATTAGTAAAATAAGCATAAAAACTCAAAATAAGCAAAAAAAAGCATAAAAAATGCAATCTCAATGCACTTAGTTTTTCGTAATTCGTGTAGAAATTAAATATCTAATGGTTGCTTATAAAATTGAGCAATAAGCATTTTGCTTAAAATCCGGTCTCTAGTTATTACGTAAGCCAAGAAGCCTGTCTCCGTCCGGTTCTCTAATCACAATCCTTTAATTCTTTGGCTATCATGTGAAATAATTTGATTTTCGTTGTAATTATAAATTTTTAACCTAAAATAAAAAAAAAATAAATAAATCCTCTGATCGGATTTTTAAGACATATTCACATCAAAAAACAAAAATGTTAAAGCAAAAGCTGGCGGATTATGCTTTAGAATTATTTTAAAATTAAAACTTCTATAAGCTGATTATACTTGAGTTTTTATATTTTATTTTATTTAATTAAAAAAAGAGGGATTTTTTTTCTCTCTCTCTCTCTCTCCTTGTTTTATTTTGTTGAATTTATTGATGCAAAAGCAAATTACCTACGCTTTTATGTTGTTATACAACAACTATATAAATTTTGCTTTTGTTGTTGCTGTTCAGTTTTAATAATAAAAGCTTCGGCAGTTTTTGAATCAATGTGTCTGTCTGTCTCTTGATTAATGGGTAATTATCTAAACAAATATGAATCTATGGCTATCTTTGATTATCGTTACGTAAATAACAAATGGAAATCAATAAAATAAATATAATAATAATTGAAATTGAAAATGTAAAGAGATGATTCTAAAAGTGAAAATTTATATAGAAATATGAATTGGAGGAAAATAAAAATACCTTTATTTTTTTTGATAGAAAAATCAATAGGCATAGGCATAGGAGAAGAATATAATTTTTTTTTCAAATAATTTATTTAAGGTGACGATTTGGGCCCTCAAATATTATCTTTTTTTTCTTTTTTTGAAATCAAAACTAAATGATTATTACTCCCCTTTATTGAATGCGCCATTGCCTCTCCCCACACATACATTAAATATTTCGGCTCCCCTCTCCCCCTAAAATCACTTAAACAAATTAATATAAATATTTAACGTACGTTTTAAATCTATAAGGCCTCAGATGCCAATAACAAAGAACAAAAACAAGTTATAATAATAGGCAGGAAGAGAGGATGTCTGCCAACAGGAGAGCCTCTATCAAATAAAAATCTCAATCCAGAAGACGTTTCGGCTTTAAATATATAATGTCACCATCATCAGTTCTTATGAGAGAGGTATGCTTAGTTTATACGGCGAAGTCTCCTTAAGTACAAATTATATCTTTTATATAATTTTGTTTTTTATATATGACAACTCTATCTGCATCTCAATGGTGTATACCTTGAGATTGCTAATATTCTCATAAGAACTGATAATGGCATTATGTAATTAAAGCCGAAACGTCTTCTGGATTGAGATTTTTATTTGATAGAGGATCTCCTGTTGGCTGACATCCTTCCATCTTGCCTATTATTCTGATTTAGAAGATTACTATTCAATTTTGAAACGTTGCTGGATCCAGTGGCATTGTAAGCCGACCTAGTTCCCACATTGAGCTCTGAGATCACACCATGTTTATTAATAGACATTCACATTTATTCCCATTTGGTCCGACTTTAATCCCCGTACTGGTAAAAATTGGAATTTGTTTTTTGGAGTTCAAATTGGACCTAACATGCAATACTGGTAGACCTACTTTGAACCCTCAAATCCTACTATAAGAGGCTGGCTCAAAGTCGGACTTAAATTTCGACACGGAATGCAGTTCAAATATAATATTTTTTAACTTTTAATATTAATTTTTATTTGCCAGCGGGAATGGCAAGAAGATTGAATTCAACAGCAATGTTGAAAAACGGGATAGGTGGCCCCAGAGAAACAAGACTGTTGAACGACGGCTCCGGGAAGGCAAAGCTCTTACTTCATATTCTAACAGAAAGTGGTTCGTATCTTTATTTCTGAACATTAAAATAAATGAGCATTATTTATATTAGCTTCCAGGCCTAATTTTATTGATAAATATTTCGTATAACGATAATCCAAGGCAGGGGTGAGTAGGATCGCATCACAATTTGTATTTACATTTATAAATCAGATATAATCCAGGATTTTGGTATTTGGAATTTGGATTTTCCAAAGGGATTTAGTTTCTGAATTTAAAAAATTTATTTAATAATTATTGACTCGAAGTCTTTTTTCGGGGGAAAATTCCTTCCCTCAACAACCCCGACCTCTGACTCGATTTTGAATCGGAGGAAAAACTTTCTCCAAAAAAAGACGAATTTTTTTAAATAGATGCATAAGGTCCAAAGTCCTGTGATGACCGACTATTGTCACATACAGCCGGGAAGAACATGGGAGAAAAATAAATAAGAAGTCTAGCTGCTTCACTTCGTAACTTATATTTTAAAAGACAATGTAAATATGGCACGTGATTTAATCTGGGGCAGCTAGGGAATAATCAGGTAGTGAAAAAACAATCTTATTATATTAAAGGCTTAAATTTATTCCTATTAACACTGTTAACACTGTTATTTAATTACGCATTTTTCAATGTCCATTACCCATACGCCCTTTAGCCGGATCTCAATTTAGTACCACCATTATAAAGAACATTTTAACCACTTTCGATCGTATATCCTGAATTTTGTTTCTTGCAGCTTAATTGGCTGATAAAAAATAGTTGCCATCACTTTAGGGATGACTCTCAAATAAGTTCTGAGAGGAAGCTAGGCCTACTTTCAACATTCTACGGACAACTACATCCCACAAAAGACTAAATTGTATTTAATGACACCCCACTAGTCATGAAAAAAGAAAAGTTTACTGTTTAGCAATTTAATAAAATTGCCTGTAAATCGAACTCTTGGTTTGGATCGTTCAAAGGTAAGTAGACTTGCAAGAATTTGGAGATGTGCCTTATATGAAAATCGAACTCAGGTTTGATACCAAACTCGTCACGAATCTCCCTTTCTGACGGATTGAGACTTGGGCCAGATTTTCAAATACTGGTTTGAACCTGAAGTAGATCTCCTGGTAAGTTCAGTTGTGCTTGACAAAATATTATATATCTAACATACCAGCAAATAACAAGAGAATTGAGGACTACAAGGTTCAAACCAAGCAAGCGTTCGATCTCGAGATGCCTCCAATTAAAATTTTTTCCCTACCGATACTTATGGTCTACTAATAAGGACTTCTACCAAATTAAAATCGCAATCTCTAGAATAGATTGTTCTCTAAGAAGATTAATATTGTGTTTATAAAATCTTATAAAAATTAACAGATTCTACGTATTTATGAAATCAAGTGCGTTAATTATCTCTTTTCGTTGTCCATGATGAATAATTAATTTTTCTTTATTAATCCTTTTCAAAGTTTCTAAACGATTTTGTTTGACTTTACTGCTTTTATCAGACTAAGATGAGCCTTGAATATCGTACCTTAAGCTCCTTCTCTTCTCTTACCTTGCCGTAAAACTTAACAGTAAATGCAGAGAGAAAGAGAGAAAGTTGTAAACTTAGTTGTTAAGCAATTAATAAGCAAGGAGGGTATCTTAAATGTAGATGTAGTTTAGAATAGAACGGGAGAGAGAGAAAGGACGAGAATGAATTGAACCAACCAATGGGAAAGAGAGAAGAGAACTAAGGCACTCTCTCAACTTGCTGCTTTGGACATCAATCCAATCCCTTTGGATAATTATTATACTCTATTTAAAGTCTCTCACAAAATTAGATTTAGTTCTATTATTATATCAAAAGAAAGGCAACAACTACTCGATTGTCTAAATTTACAAATTTATGAATTCAAATACAACAAAAAAATCATTTTAAAATTACAATCTCCTTCGAGAAATATAGTATGTAATAATTGTAATTTTACATACATTGTATAGTAATTTTCGTTAAAAATTGTATTTTTTTCGAAAGCAGTTTGTGAATTTTAAAATTACCACACAATTTCACTCTAATTTTCAAATGTCTTTCTAAAATTACAATACATTTTTAAATGATTTTTGCAGACTTAGTAAATTTAGTATGTTTTTGTGTATGTAATGTGTTGATTTTTGAATTTTAATCAAATTCGTTAAAGCGAATTTTGAGAAAATCGAAAAAACTGAAAAAGTACATCAGTAAAGTACTAGTATTCTTTGGCCGATTTGTTTAAAAGCTTATTTTCACGCCCTAGGGGGGTGGCTAACTTAAATATAAAATTTCAACTTCCTAGCTCAATTCCTTCATGCTTTAAATTGAACACACACACACACACACACACACACAGACAGACCATGTCGCGAAAACCACTTTTTTGGATTCAGGGGACCTCAAAACGTGTATATCCATCAAAATCTCGACATCGAATTTTCGACATGAATCCAATACTTTCTCTCTAAATATATTAACATAACATATAGGTAAGAGAAAGTAAAATCAACAAAATTTTTTTACTATGTGGGAAGAAACTGATCTAAAAAGTAGGGAAGTGACTATCGAATAAAAATATCGGTATAGAGTATATGAGAGAGAAAGTATTGAATTCATAGCAAAAACTCGATGTCGACATTTGGATGGAAATGCATCTTTTGGGGTCATCTGAGTCCAAAAAAGTTCGTCTGTATGTGTTCAAAATTAAGCATGAAGCTAATAAGCTACAAGGTTGAAATTTTATATTTAAGTTAGCAACTCTTCTGAGACACAACACGAAGCTTTTGAATAAAATCGACAAAAGAGTACTAGTACTTTACTGATGTACTTTTTCCGTTTTTTTCGATTTTCTCAAAATTCGCTCTAACGATTTTGATTAAAATTCAAATATCAATTATTTTTTAGATGCTCTTTCAAATGTATATTCCCATTTTGCTCTCAAAATTTTTTGAAGACCACTTTACTCTCGTACTTCATAGGAAAGATAGGAGAAATAGTTTCCATGGTATCAAAATTGAAATAAATTTTACATCTTTAATTTGAATGTAGTGGCGGAAACTAAATATATGTCAACACAAAAAATCTGGTGTGACAAGCACAGAACACAACTTTCGATTACCGAATGAAAGAAAAAATTGTGCGCTGTTCGACCAGTCACACCAGGATTCTCTTATTCTCTTAAAGTATCGTTATACTAATATATATGAACGAATAAAATAAAAAATTTTCCAATTAAAATTAATAGGCTACCTATTAATATTAAAAAACAAATCACTTTAAGTTTTAATCTAAATGGAAATTTTTCACTACAATTAAAAATTAAACGGGAAATTCATTTATAAATCTGTAGCATAACGTTACTCCAATTTTTTTTTTTTTTTTGAAAATCAATCGATATTTTACTTCAAGCAAGAGGCAATTTTCATAAAATTAAAAAGTATGAATGAGATCCAATTTCCTTTTTTTAAATAATAAATCATCATAGTTTAATTTTAGATAGATTATATCGGATTTTTTTTTTATTTGGAAATAAAATGGATATTTGATTGATGAATGTTTTAAATAAATTATATATCGGAAAGCACTTAACCTTATTACTTCCTTCTTTTTTTTGTCCCCCCTCCCCCTGAAAAGTCTTTGATGATTTTAATTCACTGAAGAGGAATTTAAATTATTTATTTTTAAAATGAGCTTTTTTTTTCTAAGTTGTTTTTTGTAATATTTTAAAAATGGCCATTAACCAAAAGAAAAGAAAAGCTTTCAAATAATACATCCTATGTACTAAAAGGATTTTTATTATGAACTCTTGAGTTTATCCTCGGCTTGTTGATTTGTATTTATATTCTGGTAGCAAGGGTGACTTTTGCTTAAAAAATGAGGTTTTGTGGTGACATCTCATTTAGTCTGATCTGATTAGCCGTTCGGAATCTACAAGGGTTTAAAATTTCAAAAAACGATTTCCGGCTGAGTGCTCTCATGGGGTAAAATGACGTCATATCGAAAAAAAGAAAAAAAGTCCACGCGTATTGAACTAATCTTTCTAAAAGTATATTTAGAATTTATGTAGCTTATATGGCCCAGTAGATATGCATTTCACAAAAAAAGGCAATTTTTCCATAATTTTTGCCTTAAAAATGAGGTTTCAGAGTTAATTAATCGGGATTTTTTTTATTTATTCTATTAGAGTTTTTCTTTATGCACAAAATGACATCACATTTAGTCTGATCTGATCAGCCGTTCGGAATCTACAGGGGTTTAAACTTTCAAATTAGAATTTACTTCAGCGCGGTAAAATGAAATAGGAAAAAAATAAATGGTGAAATCTTTAGCTGAAAAATCATTCTTTCTAAACGTAACAGGTATATTCCACATAATTATACCTCTTAAGGGGAAAGGGCAGCGAAGTGGTTACGCATGTTTTTCCCGATAAGATGGCGTAGTGTGTCATAAAAAGTATGCCCAAAAATCAAGTAATTCAAAAATTTGCCAAGAGATGTCAGAATGGTAGCTAATAATATTTAATGCATTTGGTTGATTTTCATTGATCTTTTAACAATAAATACTTTATAAATGTTATTATAAATGATGTATCTTTTATAAAAGCATAAAAATATATAAATATGGGCCAGATATAGGCTAATACTATATCATCTGTTAGACTAGTCTGCCATCTATTGCAAGAATGCTGAACTAATTTGACAGATGAATTTTAAATAAATCATCTAAGCTTATTTTAAAAATTTCTTAATTAATATGTGATTAATAATAACAATAAATTCATTTTTAAATTTAAAAAAAATTAAAGATTATTGGGATAGATTGTTTTTTTTTGTATTTGCTTGATAACAAAAAAATTAATTACGATAATTTTTTAACAACTCATTAAAAAAAATTATAGCTCGATGTCCCAATAATCTCTTATGAATTTAATTCATTTAAAAAAAAACCGCATTGAAAAATTCCTTATAATAGTCTAGTTTTTTTAAAGTACGTTAAGAAGTCGCTCCTGAACTCCTTTAAGACAGCTCTGTCTCTTCCTCTAGGAGTTATTCAAGCCGCTAAATTTTTCGTGCATGCCTCCCTACCCGGCCACTAGACCCACATGTAAGACGTCACGTCAAAACAGTTTTATGCAAAAACGTTTTGTTCGAAAACGTTTTTGCCCGATTGGTTCAACCTTACTATATGAGAATCAAATATTTTTTAAAGAAAAATTTTCTAAAAGAAAATTAAATGGCGCATTGCGTAGAACATTTCTCAAAGGATGATATAATTCTTTCTTTTTTTTTTTAACTTTCTCTACGTTTAAGTAAAGAAAACGAATTGGAAAAGTCTGATGTCTGTTTAATTAATTGAATCGCCTTATAAATTATTTAAATCTCCAGATCTTAAGCTCCCTCCTCTCTCTTATTCAGATGAATTCCTGTTTCGAAAACTTTGTTCACCATTAAAACGTTAAGTTAATGGAAATAAGTGAGATGTAAAAAGGACATCATCAAATGAAAAGTTTTATAATTTTTTTATTTGATTTGACATCGACTTTATAAATTAATAATTAAACCAGTCGTCGTGTTCTAATTAAATTAGCTACTAAAAGATTAATTAAGTCAACTTGTTGTTGTTGTTGTTGCTAATTATCAATTATGAATAAGTATATAAATATTCAAAAAAGAACTCCGTTTTAGGCTGGTCGTCCACTGGAAGCGTAAACGCGCCACCGCTACAAGCGCTACAACAGGCGTATACGTGCTACAGATCCCAATGGGTGTGAATTAATTGAAGCTCGTCCACTACAAGCGTGCGAAAACACGATACAGATCCCGAATAAATGGGATCTGTAGGGCTTTGTCGCGTCTATCCTGAGTTTTCCATCTAAAAAACTCTCACCGGCAAAAAAAACAGCAACACTTTGCTTCTTAATAAAATTGATGTAATTAAATAAAACAAAGACAAAAATTAAAATTAAATATACAAATTCCCAGGTAGAAATTTATCTTAGTCGGACAAGTTATTAGCTTTATTTAAGCTTAGAGTCTAAGATAGTTTTTTAAGCTTATTTCTAGCTTATTATTAGCTTATTATTAGCTTATTATTAGCTTGTTATTAGCTTATTATTAGCTTGTTATTAGCTTGTTATTAGCTAGTTTCCTTAGGTTGCTGCTATCTTATTTCTAGCTTATTATTAGCTTGTTTTTAGCTTATTATTAGCTTGTTTTTAGCTTATCATTAGCTTGTTTTTAGCTTATTATTAGCTTGTTTTTAGCTAGTTTTCTAAGCTAATTTCAAGGTTCGTTTTTATCTTGGATGTCTAGCTTAAAGCAACCTTACATTCCATTGATACTATAAGGTTGTATTGTATTCGAATAAGTAATTACTTTTATCTTAAGGTACTGACCAGGGCCGCAGGCAAACTCCCTCCCCCTAAGCACCTGCTCTTCTATCAAATGTATATAAAAAAAATTTTAATTTGAGAAAAATCATTTTGAATAATTATTCTTAATAAATATAAATTTGGCAGAGTATCAGTATATGAAATAAAATTTAAATAATGAATTTTTTAATTACTTAGAATGAGTGTAAATAGTAATCTAATATTATTCTTGAATTTTAACTCTTTTATTTATAATTTAAAAAAAAAAGACCTCCTGCCTACCTGGAAAAACCCAAAAAGGAAGCATTTGTAAACAAAAGAATTTACAGTTAGAGTGGACACAGGCAGCTTTGGTCAGGTTAGTCTACTCTAAACTTTAGGCCTGATAGGATCGTGAATTTTTTTTTAGAATTTAAATTTGTGTTTTAAAAATTCGAGGGGTGCAAACTAATTTTTTAAATATCTCTTTTGCCTGCCCCCCTGAAAGACGCTATTCATCATTTATGTAAGTATATTTATTACATATAAAATAAATAAGAAATAAGCTTAAATGATTAAATATTTTTTTTAGATTTTTAGGTCCAGTGCTAAGTGCTTGGTTTCATAAAGAATATAACATGGTGATTTATTAACTGCATGTTTTAAAAATAAATATATATTGATAAATTATGTGATTTCTCATTTTTTGTAAAAAGTGGACTTACACCACTTTCAAAATAAATGGTCCATATATATGTATTTTATATCTTTTGTTTGTGTTGGAAAAATATTTTAAAAATTTTATTTTTTGCAAATACTTTTTTTTTTAACTCAAAATACCATACCTTGCCCTTAGCTAGTTTTGTTAGCTAATTTTAAGCTTATTTTAAGCTAATTCCAAGCTTATTTTAAGCTAACAAAACAACCTTATTTTTAGCTAGTTTTTTTAGCTAATTTTAAGCTAATTCGGTAAGCTTGCTGCTAGCTTAGAAAAGCGTTACAAAATAAGCTTAAACTAAGCTAATTTTGTTAGCTAATTTTAAGCTTAAACTTAGAAAATTAGCTTAATATTAGCTAGTTTTAAGGTTGAATTTCTACCTGGGAATCACTTATTTAAATAACCTAGTGTTTAATTTGTATATTTAATTTTAATTTACAAAATGTTTCAACGAGAAGCAACGGTCGAAAGTTTAAATCTTATTAAAGACAAAAATGTATATATTCAATTTGTGGGACAAAATAAGATTAAATAGACCTCGAAGAGCCGCAGTTACTTCATCAAATCACTGTTTGTTCGGTGAGTGTGTAATTAAATAAATTTCCATAAATTTTTTTAAATTTTTTTATTAACTATTTGTCAGCAAATTTCTGACACGTGTGACTTTTATCTTTCCGATTAACAGTAAGCAAAAATATGGTTTTTATTTTTATTTTTTGATAAATTATACTGTGATATATAATTTCCTAATTATTATATAATTTAACTTCACAACGTCTTGTTTTGCGATAGTAGCTCTCAACAGCTACCTTACTTATCACACAATACACAAGTGGCCCTTGGCCGTTTCCTTCCTATCTCCACGCAATCTGTGTATAAAAAATCGGCCAAAGTAGTGACAGAATTAAATAAATAATTCCTCCTTTAACTTCGGATGTTCAGCGGCTAACTACTATATTAATATTTTCTAATTTTTTTAACAAATTTCGAAAAGATCCAAAAGACAGAGTTAAATTAAGGCGGCTGCACACGTAACTGCAAACTTGACAAGCATACACGTGCAATATTTTTGTAGAAGCAAACTGCAGCGCCTGTAGGAGAGAGAGTTTTGAGCAAGCATTTTAATCGTGCAAGCTGCTTGATGCTCGATTGAATTTTAATCATGCACAAGCGAATCTCTCTGCCATTTTAGAGACGTCTTGACATTTGATATTTATTACTTTCTCTTTCCAATTTTTAATATATAATCTATATTAATTCATTTAATATTTCAACTTAAATATTAATATTTATTTATCTTTTTAAAGCAAGTGAGTATTTCTTATTTTCGAATAAATAACCTTTTGTTTCGCTTTGTTTTAGGTTAATTTTCGGAATAAGCTATTTCTTACACAATCATGCTTGTATCGTGTGGTGCCGAAGGGAATTTGTGCATGCTGGTACAAAAAGATTGCACATGCACATGCATGCTTGTCAAGTGTGTAGCCGCCTTTACTTAGGAAACCTGCCCTTACAAGTCAAAGAATAAAATATGAGAATCGAACAAAGTACTAAAGTGATACATTTTCACCACCCTCAATATGAAATTTAAATATGCCTCAATAAAAATCATAGATAGATAGCCTAAATTGAATTTGAATTTCTTTTAAAATTAATCATTCAGTTAAAGCGAGGCATGATGGATTTTTTTTTTTTGTTTAAAAAAGAGATTAAAAAAATAAATTCTAAAAGCTATTCGCAAAAGCAAACACCTCAGTTGATGAAACGAGTGAAATCATTTTAGAAAATTGATTTTAAAAAAAATTGGCAGTTTTTGGTCAAATAATCTGAGCTCGTTGTTTAAAGCTTAATAAAGAACAAAAAAAATTGATTTACTCTTCTTTAAAAAAAAAAGAGTCGCTCTCCACATTTTAACCCAATTTTTTTCGACAAAGAGAGAAGAGCCTTTGAAGACAAAACAAATGTTTCTTGTTACGTCTCCGATATCTCTTATCCGTCAATGAGGTTTATGGCTTTTGTCTGCTGCAGGTTTCCTCCCCCCCCCTCTCCCTCCTTTGAACGCCTTTTAGAACGAACGATTGAGTAGCGAGCGCCCTTTGGGCCCCCCGATAGCCACAAGGAGAGAAACAACTTTGGTGTGAAAAGTTGAACTCCTCCCCTTTATTCTTTGTAGTCCACTTCTTTCTCTTCCTTTTTTTTCCTTTTTCTTCGAAACTGAGACAGATAAGGATAATACATCCTCTTTTCTTTTCTTAAAGTGAGGTTAAAAAGTTTCTTCGCTCTGCAGATCAATAAATAATAATAGAATGGCAAAATGAAATTCAAACTCGCTTCATTAGGGTGGAGTGTTTATTAGAGGAATAAAAAAAAAGAGAAAGAAAGTTTAGATGAAGAAGTTTGAATATTTCTTAATTTCCTCTTATTAATGAAACATGCAATTCTTATCTTGACAAGAAAATTGTTCGAATTGTAGAGAAAGAAAGAATTGATTTCTATATGATAGAGGGATTTGTTTACTACACGAAGATGTAAACTTGGCTCGTAGCCAGTTGAAATTCATTTTATTTCAATTCTGAGGCCATTCAAGTATTACGTAAGCAGGTGAGGGGTTAATCAGTTGCTTAGCTGCTTAAATAAATAGTTTTAAAAGAAAAAAGGCAAAAATGAAATGTTTACATTGAGCCAATCATTGGAGGTAGTTGATAGAAAGCAGGCGCGTATATAGATATTTTTTCGGTGGGGGGGGGGGGGTGGCCTTAACTAAAAATTTTTCTGCGGAAATTTTTTTTTTTTTAAGAAATTTAATTTTTTCACACGGAATTTTGTCGGTCGTGGAAATCATTTTACCTTTTTTTTTTTAGAGACACAAAATTTTTGCCGCAGCGCGGAACATTTTTTCTTTTGTGGAACCTAAGAAAAATTTTTTTTTGCGAAACTATATTTTTTCGCGCTCTGGGAGGGGGGGCCTCAATAGAATTATAATTGTGTAGATGCTCATGATTGAAGCTATTTCTTAATTTGTAACATTCCTTGGACCGACGTCATTTCCGCTTTTTGATTTTCCCTTTATCGGCAACCAACGTCAATGCAAGGAAGGCTAAATCGGTGTTCGAAGCGTAAATCCGAGTCGAAAACAACTGTGACTAAGTTTTGATCAAAAGATTGAAGTTCGCGTCAATCGATTGACTCATCAGAATGATTGACCGTATAGGGCCTCCTTAAAAGAAAAATTATTTATAGTTAGGCTCAGAGGTTCACATCTTGTGGGTACGTGAATGGCGACCTCGAGCTTCCCGAACTGTGACTGGCAGCTCTTATGTTCTTTGCATATCAGTCTATTCCTTCTATATTTTCAACAGACCGTGCGACGGACCGGCCTGTTCTATTTCTTCCCAATCGCAAAAAAAGACACAAATTATGTCCCGCCGACCCCACACCGCGGGAATAATAATAGACGAAGAAAGAAGAGCAAGAAGTTATGAAGAAAGAAAAAAAGATGGATGGAAGAAAAATATAGTATATTTTTGGAGTTTAGGCTTTCACAGTTGTAATCATTAGTAAAAGAATTATATTTTCGGTTTAATTGTGATTTATTTGTAAAAATTACAACGTTTCGGCCACTCATTCTGTGGCCTTCTTCAGGTACAATTCAGCTAAGACCACAAAGGTTGTTACATTTTGATCTTAGCTGAATTGTACCTGAAGAAGGCCACAGAATGAGTGGCCGAAACGTTGTAATTTTTACAAATAAATCACAGTTAAACCGAAAATCTAATTCTTTTACTAAAAATAAATTATTATTATTATTTTTGTATTTGGTTTATTTTTCGTTTATGGTCGGTTTTGGCAGACGTTGACAAATTATGTCGACACCAGCAAATCAGATTTGTCCACACCGGCACCCCAGCACTGATCAAAACAATAGTAAGATAAGAATTTGCTTATTATTAGGCCTACTAATTAAGACGAGGAACGGACAAAATTTGCTTACGTAATACTTAAATGAACCCCTTTATATTGTTATTTATTTTTCGCTCATCTAGTATATAGAACAGGGGTTTTCAACCATGTGTTTTCGCCTTGTAAATGAGAGCGAGCTATTACAGACACGTCACCGTATTACATGTTAACCGCCTGCCTTCTCTCGCTTCTTCACTACAAAAACTTCCACAATTCACATTTGAGTTCATTGGTGGGGAAAAATGTGCAACGAGCAGCGAGAGAATTCATTGGTCTTCAGGTCCCGTGGAAGAAAGAGAAGAAAAAGAAAAGGGCGGGGCCAAAGGAGGAGGGAGGAGCGACCTCCTTTGCATGTCTGGATGCCTAACTACCAGGCGACAAGATGGAAATATAAAAACTATTTCATTCAAGCTCCTTCCCACACAGCACAAAATATTGCTGAAATGTTGCAGCAATATTGCCAATCTTGCTCAATATTGACAATATTGCAGCAATGTTGCTGTAATATTCCTAGCTTGGAATATTGCCGCTGCAATATTGCAGAAATGTTTCCAATATTTTGCAAGATTTGCAATATTGATGCAATATTCCTGCAATATTAATTGGCAATTTATGCAAGATTCGCAATATTTCTGCAACATTGCTGCATTATTTTGTGCTGTGTGGGTTTCTTGGTCTCTTTTTATAAAAAAAAAAAAAACATTACAATTTTTTAAAATAAAATTTATGAAAAAATATTTACCAAAGATAAGGATTTAAGCCAAAAAAGAAAAAAAAAAAAAAAGCCTAATAAAATCAAGTTATAAAAGATATGAGCGTTAAAGTGTTTGTCAAATAAAGAATTTTGACCCCGAGCAATCAAGGTGTGGAACGTCCCCCGGTAGCCATCCGTATTTTGTATTTTAAAGCTAAGTAATAAACCCAAAACCCCTAAATGGGCTCAGTAAGCAAAAAGGGTAAAAATAAAGAATTTTATTCGTAGTTCCTTTTCCTTTAGTGACCTCAATCAAGTCCTATTGCTATTTTTTGCTCAAATATTTACTTTATTTTCAATTTTTTTTTTGAGGCAATTGAGAATAACTTAATTTTTAACCAAAAGTCTTTTATTACTAATCTCTGTTTATAGCGAATTAAAAAAAATTACCAGAGCTAAGATGGGAGATTTCAAATTGAATTGAAGTTGACCTTGGTCCAAAGACTTATTTTCTACTCCAAGTGAATCTTTTTAGAAGTAATAAAACGTCAAGAGTTCCGAACTGGCAATTATTGTCTGCCTCCATGAGTGAGATAAAACCAAATGGTGCAGCTCTTTATGGGTCTCCGCTGGTGCCTCTCAATTTGGTTTATGACCCAGCCAAGCCTTATCGCAATCCGAACTCGAGGATTTCGCCTCCCTTCCCTTTCTTCTATTAACTTTGAGAATTCATCTTCATCATTTTTTATAAACCCAATTGCAAGTTGTTGGAGATTCTAATAAATTTTTTTAAATTAAAATTCAATCGAAAGGAAATTACAACTTATTGGTATAAAATAAAAAATTACAAATATAAAGATCAAACGAGTAGGGCACTCTTTGCCTTGCGGTAGGTACTACAGTAGGTTATACGAAATGAATTTATTTTCTTTATTGCAATATTTAGTGATGAATTAAAAAATAATCTCCTATTCTGTAAAAGGGGATGATTTAAAATGTAAAAATAATAGAACATGCCATTTTCCATTTCCGGATTAATTTTCAAAAATATTGATAGCTACTGAATAAAAAATTATTTCACTGGCAGAAACTTGAGGTCCCTCAGAAATAACAAAAATAGAATTTTAAAACAAAAAAAGAAACTTTCTGTCTTATTATTATTAATATAAGCCGCGACTTGACTCTAATTGGAAAGTTTGTAAAATGGCTGTTGTATATTAATAATCGTAAGGAAGGTAGATGCGTAGCCAGGAGAATAAAAAATTGAAATTCTTTTGGTCGACATTTCGGTCGCCAATCGCGTCCTTCTTTGGGGCCAAAGATCCTTATTGTGTAATATATAAAATATTGAAAGAAGCATCTTTTTGTGTACGATAAGAGCTCTTTGTGCGTTATTTTTTCCAATAACCAATTTTTTCAATATTGTTAAAATATTTTATATATTACCCAGTAATTTTATGTATATTTTGTAACAACCTTTGGTCCTGAAGAAGGACGCGATTGGCGCCCGAAACGTTTACCAAAAGAAGCGAGCGCTCTAGGCTATTGCTTCCTATACTTTACCATATTACCATATATGACAGGGACACCTTAAAAAAGTAAGTTAATAACAATGTTTAATATATGATTTAAATCATAACATTATTACTTTGTGTCACCTTTTTTTGTATAAAACAAGAAACAAAAGTCATTGCCATTGATTTTGTTTACTAGAGTGCAAATGAAAAGTCTTTTATCTCAGGTTAATGGAGCTTGGTTCCTTCGTGCATAACATCGTCCAAATAGGATTATGTGACTGTGAATATATTTGATTTTAAGGGTAGGATCAGCCAAATAAAAAACCTTTAGGTGCTTCTCGACGTTTCGAGATATATCATCAGTTCGTGTATTGAGGTGACAGCCATATTTCATGATCATAGCAACCAAATCCTAAGCAATATTTATTTAAAACACCGCAGCTCTAATTATATCATAGTAACTAGACACTTAAAAAATAAATAGAAGCCAGCTAATTATTTGTCTGCTAATTCTTGAAGCCCAAGCAAAGAGTGAAGGCCAATAAACATTATATTGTAATGTTTAAACGAATTTTTCTTCTTAACTCCAAGTGAATAAAGAAGGAGAACGAGAGAGAGAAGACATTGTTTGTCTATTTAGAGTTTAGTCGCTCCGTTGAATTGCAAAAGAAGAGATGCCATTCATTCCAAACTCTCTCTCTCTCCACCACCAACAAGACTGGAGGCTGTCTGTCAGTAAGGGAAAGTGAAGGCCTCTTGAAGACAGTCAAATTATTTTAACAAACTAGAGTCGAAAAAATTAAAAAAATTAAAAAAATTACTTGCTAACCTCGTACACCAAAAGTCGCGGGTTCGAACCTCAGGCAGTCCGATAATTTAATTCAAGCAATTTGGAAACCAAATGGCTTAAATAAGAATGCCTGGACTCCCAATATGTATTTTATCAAGCTTTTACTTGCCGCTTCATATTCTTCAGTAGTTGAATACACAACTAATCAGAGCCGGAACTAGGAGATTTTGTAGGGGGGGGGGGGGGCAAAATTTAATTTGCCGCCCCCTCCTTAAAATTTTCTAATTTTTTCAGGATCAATGGAATTTTCTCGATTTTCATCACATCTAACTATTATTATTATTATTATTTTTCTTCAATTTTCTAGAATCTCGGTCAATCCTGGAAGAATTTCATCCCAATCTGAATATTTCAGAGAATTTGTAGAAAAAATCAAAGTTTTTTATAAAAAAAAAGTGTCATTCATCCCGAAATTTTTGTTTTTTCCGAAAATGTCAAAAAAAAAAAAAAAAAAAAAAAAAAAAAAAACGTTCAAGATGAAACTGTAATATTTTGTCATATTTATTTCTGAAAAGTACATTTAAAGACAAAAATTAAAAAAAAAAATAAAAAACGTCCCGATAAGTTATTTTTTGTCAATTTTACGGCTATTTAAAAAAAAGTCAATGTTTTTTGAAAATGCTATAACTTTTTTTTGGCTGGGTCAAAAAATTTGAAAAAATTCTCAGACACGTTTTCAATAGAGCATAAAAAGATGACAAAGTTTCAGCCGAAACAAAAATGGTCGGGTTCAAAAGTGGTCGAGTTGGCCTGGAATGCCCCATATATAGAGGAGAAGGTCCAAATTTCGGCTACTGTTTACTTTTTGTGTTATAACTTATACTATTTAAAAAGCTTTAAAATACCTTTAATTTTATTTTTTTTTTATCACTTAAAAAAATATTCAAAATCACAAATTTTTGAGATGTGGTCTAAATTTGGGCTAGGCCAAAATAAACTAGAATAAAACAATAAAATATGTACAAATATTTAACTCAAGATCAAGGGCGGATCCAGAGGTGTTTCTCGGGGGAGGGGGGGGGGGGTAATCTGGTGTGACTAGTCGCACAACACACAATTTTTTCTTAATTTCGGTAATTTAAAGGCGCATTCTGTACTTGTTTGCCAGAATATAAATACAAATCAAATTTTTAAGTATTAATTTTTAAAATTTTACATTAAAAATACATTTTTTTAGAAAAAAAAGTATTTTTTTCAAATTTCGGGGGGGGGGGGTAATTACTCCCTTTACCCACCCCCCTTGTATCCGCCCTTGCTCAAGATGTATTTATTATATTCAGATAATTGTATATATAATGAGCAATACGGCTTTACGTCCTTTGTTTGATTTTTTCCTAGTAGCCCGAATTTAGACCTTCACTATGGCGTCGGTTTGAGGTTAATAAAAAATTCTACAGTTGGTTGAGAGCTTGGAATTATATCGATTATGGTACCTTAGAGTATCTTTAACCCAACTATTTATGGAGAGTAATATATTCAAAGTTTTAGACTATTCAGTAAATTAAAAAATGCATACCTGTAAAAGTTTTCAATTGTCGAAAATCGAAAAAATTACCACCACTCAAACAACTGTCACTGAATTGCGCAGCTTCTTCAACCATGCAATGGGCGTTCCCTGAGAAGTTGTTTCATACTATCGCGGCTACATTGCAGCATCTCCTTACACTGATTACAGTACTAGCCAGAATTTGGACCCTAGCCGAAATTTGGACCTTCTCCTCTACTTATATATATATATATATATATATATGTAAGAGAAAGTAAAAATATATAAACAATTAAGTTAAGTTGACCTAGTCATTTTTAAAATTTTATATTAAAAACAAGAAAAATATTTTTTTTCAAATCTCGGAGGAGGGGGAGTAATTACCCCCTCCACCCGTTGTAACAGCTCTTGGAATTTTTATCTTGGGATCCACAAAGCTGAAGACATGTCCTTCATTTTATTTGAAGAAAAATAAAATTTTTTAACCTTAATATTGTCCCCCTCTTTGGCTGAATGACAAATTAAACGCCTTCCATTCCAGCCTTAAAGGACGGAGTTTTCATAACAAAATACAAAACTTTGTAGATCGTCTCAAGAGCACAATTAAAAATGAAATTGTATCCACTTAAGAAAATAGGATCAGTTAACACGCCCCCATTACTTATTATATTGGATATTAATAAGCAATTTTGTCAGTGGACAAAGAGAGAGAAATTTCGCGAATCCATTGATATGCTGAGAGAGAGCTTTGAAGGGGATTTGAAACTCGAGTCATAGCTGACAAATTTGCATATTCAAAAGCTTTGCTTCAAGGGCTCAAGCTAATTAACAATCTATCCGAGAGAAAAGCGAAGAGCGGATTCAATTACCTGTCAAGAAGACATGAAGAAGTGCCGATGACAAATCAAAAGCCCATCGACGACACAAACCAACCCTCGTTGCTATTCTTTGATTAAATAAGACATTTTGAATTTTATTCGATTTGTTTAAATAATATTATTTTAACAAATGCAGGGATAATTTTACTTTTTATAACCTTTATAAATATGTTAATTATAGAGAGAGAAAGTATTGGATTCATGTCAAAAATTCAATCTCGAGATTTTGATGGATATACACGTTTTGACATCACCTGAGTCCAAAAAAAGTGGTTTTCGCGACACGGTCTGTCTGTGTGTGTTCAATTTAAAGCATGAAGGAATTGAGCTAGGAAGTTGAAATTTTATATTTAAGTTTTGTACCCTCCTGGATCGTGAAAATAAGCTTTTAATCAAAATCGGCCAAATAGTACTAGTACTTTACTGATGTACTTTTTCAGTTTTTTTTGATTTTCTCAAAATTCGCTCCAACGATTTTGATTAAAATTTTTCATAAATCAATTATTTTTTAGATGCTCTTTAAAATGTATATTCTCATTTTGCCATTGAAATCTTCTGACGCACACTTTACTCTTGTACTTCATAGGAAAGATAGGAGAAATGGTTGCCATGTTAACAAAATATAAATATTCTCCCAGACTTATAAATTTTACATCTTGAATTCTAATATGTTGGCTGATACTAAATATATGTTGACACAAAAAATCTGGTGTGACAAGCACAATACATAACTTCTTCTTACCCAAAGGATTTTGACGAAATATAGGTAGTATCAAGTAACTAAACGCGTCATCCGCTTTCTACGGGAATGACATTTTGCCAAATGAAAGTGGCTTAAACAAGGCGTGACAGACAGACGAACAAATGAACAAAATGACAGACGGACATTAGCGAATTATAGGGCCTACTCAGGTAGAATATAGATGTGAAAATAAACAATAATTTAATAAGCAGAATCAGTACAAGCAAATTCTCTCTTTTTTGTTCATATTCATGATTAAAGGAATCTTTTTTTTTTCTTATGCAAATTCTATTTTACATTTATTCTTAATAAAAACAATTTCATTTAAAAAAAAGTAATAAGAACAAACCAAACCTGCAAAAATGAGAAAGGCCATAAATTTTAATAAAAGATTTACGTGAAAATTAAAAAAAAAATTAAATAGGCTACTTAGCATATGAAAGAATATTTATTTCCTACAAAAAAGGAATTGTCAATGAGTCAGCTAGCAGAAATTAAAACCCTGTTCTGAGGTAGAGATCTTACTTCTCGCAAACTAAACATTTCTTGATTTCTAATTCAATTAATCTAAATAAATACTTAAAATGGATATATTACTGATTGTAACAAACGAGCTTTTACAGTGACATATAGAAAAAAATCATTGTGTGGTTTTATGAAACCACGATGCAAGTGAAACTTTTTTTTCGGATCGTAGGCGTTTAACTGAAGATTTTCAGAAAATTATTCAATTAATGGTATTAAAATCGCGTTTTTAATCTTAACTTAATAATTGGAAAATGGGAAATCAATAGACGCATGTTAAAAACTGAGAACAATATTTATTTAGCAATTGAAGATTTGAATAATTTTAAATTATTTTAAAAATTATATTTTAGCAATTTAAAAATTGAAAAATTAAATCTCACAATTATTTTTTTATAATTCGTCATATATATTAAATTTCAACTTTCCTATTTTTGTTGCCACGACTTGTAACGCGACATGCTGATAGAGGAACGAAAATATTTGAGAGGATCAAATAAAAGTTTCACTTTAAAAACACATATTCGAGATATATACAGTATGTACTTACAATTAGCTGCATTTAATGTATTTTATCACAGATTGATTAGAAGATAGAAACACGCAATAGAAAAGATGAACTCCATTTCTCACCTGCAAAAAAGAGATATAAAAAAAATTAGTTTTTAAATAAATACATTTGTAATGCAAAGTAATAGAATTCTTTTAAAATTTTACATTCCTTTTCATTTGCTCATTCTCTCTCTCCCATACAAACACATACACATCAAAAGAGACAAATTTGATTTCTGTTCACTGTTCTTAGATGCGGTTAACTTCCTTACTGAGTTTGACACGTGAATAATAAATTCGGAAACAGCTGAGAGAGAAGAATCCAAGCTGACTCCCTCCATTCATTTCCATATTTACATTTAAATTAATCATGAAAATGTCGGTGATGATGACGATGATGACGATCGTGATGTTTCCGTAACACATATAACTGTAGTCTCAAATGATACATATCGTTAAATGATATTGACGCAAGGGATTAGCTGAAAGGGAGTGGAGTGAAGATAAACAAACCCTTGCGAGAAAGAGAAATGTAATTTAATTGTCACACTCCTAAGTGTGTTATTACAAAATATTGATTATAATTCAATTATTTTAAGGGCTTTTATCTGAGGGAGAGAGAACAATCGTTTTGACTGTAACTGTAATATGTCGTAAGCATTTTTAACAAACAAACTACAGGCCTGAAGTTGAAATATTTAAAGGGTAAGGAAGTGAGGATACTTCTTTCCTCAGTAAATGGTCCACTGTGATGCTGTTCAGAATTCGTAATTAGATGTAATTTAATTATGAGGATTCGCATCCCGTCCCATACGAAAAAATCTATTTCAATTATTGAGTTTGATACAAATAAATTGAAATAAATAAGGACGGAGTCTAAATGGCCTCAGATGCTGAAAAAGATGGTTGAATTATGGTTATGGATAAAAGACAAACCAGCGACTGCTTTTTATTAGGGTCCGACCGAAACAAGATTTTCAGCCGAAACCAAATTTCCTATCAGGGGCATATGTAGAATTTTTTTTCGGGGGGAGGGGGGGGGGCTTAGCTCAAAAATTTTTCTGTGGAAAATTTTTTTTAAAGAAACTAAATTTTTTCCGCTCCTCCCTGAGAGAAATTTTGTTTTTGCGGAACCGAAGTATTCCGCCCTGCAGAAAAATTTTTTTCCCGACCGTGGAAATCATTTTACCTTTTTTTTTAGGGTCACGAAATTTTTGCCACCCCGCGGAACATTTTCCCTTTTTGCGGAACCAAAGTTTTTTGCCCTGCGGGAAAATTTTTTCTCCCTCAAGTGCAAATCATTTGACCATTTTTTCAGACTCAGGTTTCGGCTACTTTTTAGCAGGAACTGGCCGAAACCGAATATTCGGTCGGTTCCTACTTTTTATATTAAAACAATTTATTGAGAAATATTTCGAAATCCATTCTCAGTGCATCAAATTATACGATTGTGGAGTGTTTTTCTAAATTATAAAACGACAGGAGAAGCCATTTCATATATGGAGGGGATAAAAAAAAAAATAAATAAAAACTATAAAATGCGAGATTTATATTTGCTACCTTTACCGTTACCTCACAGACAGACTGCACAGATGAGAATCAGAGAAATACTACAAAATAATCGATTTAGTAACCTTAAATAGTTTTTCATTGTGTTTTAAATGCGTTTTTCCCAAAATCCCGTTTTTTATATCTATAATTTTGAAAGGTTGTAGTTTTTGAGATATCATAGAGGTTTTGACCTCAAGAAATTCTACTCTACAATAAAATATCAATAATTCAATTTGTGAAATTTCCGACAAGAGGTTCCTTTTCACTTTCCGCATCACATATTTATAATACATACATGGATTTTGTGTTGATAAAATAAATTTTTAAATTGAATTTTTTTCTTCCTTTAACTGACCCTCATAAGAATATATAGAATTCATGGCGGGTAAACGAAACCACCAGGAACGAGGAGATCGATTCTTTCTTTCTCTTTTACTTCTTTTTTTTTTCATGTTTTGATGTTTGGCGATTCAATTGCACTGATTGGCTGAGACTAATCACACTCCAACGTCGACATCGAATCCAATTAACTCGGAGAAGAGCGAGAGAGAGAGAGAGAGAGAGAGAGAAAAAATAAATTCTCGCCACGCGAAGAAAGAGGGAAAAAAAAGTTTCCGAGGACAAAAAACTCTTAATTGCAGTTGAACGAAAAGAATCTGTCAAGAAAAAAATAACAGTCTAATTGAGTATCAAAACAGACATTACGCATTAATTTTCATGTATTCTTTTTCTTTTCTTTATTTCCAGTATTGATTAAATAATTTTAAATATTATAATTTCAAAGAAACACCCTGGATAAGGAGAAGAAAGCAGTTAGTCTCTATTCCATGGGTTTATTTAATTTCCATCATGCTAACGTTTCGATTTCAGTCATCAACATCCTAATTAAATCTTTATGCTGAAAGACCTCTGCGTTTCTTCTTCATGTTTTTTTTTATATTCATTTATATATATAAAAGATGCAAGACTTAGACCAACTTTATTGTCTTTCTATTTATATGATGAAGTTTTGAGTATCGATTTCGATTTGCTTCTGAAGATGATCCCGACCGGGATCAAAACGTTAGCATGATGGGTAGCAAATAAACCAATTAAATATAGACCAGCTGCTTTCTTCTTATCATTCATCCAAATCAAGTTCCAGTTATAATTTTTACATTTATTTATTTATTTATTGTACTGCTTTTAATAGCCGTAGCTAATAGCAGGGCGGAAAACTTGAAGGTGTTGAGTCTTCGGGAAGAATTGAAGACGTAAAGTCCTTAAACGATTTTTTTTTTTGTTTTTTTATTTTGTTCTTTATTATTTTAATCAATATCTAATAATTTTTACATAAAACAAGGGGTACACAGTCAGCAAAATTTATTAATATTGTATTTTTATTGTTTTTGTTTTGAAGTAACGCTGTATTTTTGAATATTAATGTATTTTATAATTGTACAGTACCCTACTTATTGTGGTCTAAGCAGCCTACTTTAATAAAGAAAAAAAAGTGTGCTAAAGGTTCAGTACCAGCTTTGGACCATCTTCAGAGCTGGGGCTGCAACATGAAGCCGTACCATGTATTGAGACTAAAGCCCGGTAGTTAGGCAGCCCAAATGGCACATGCTCACTAAACTTTTTTGATTAAAACATCGAGATAATTTTTATTTCGATTTATCTTGAAATTTATATTAAAATAATATACCTCTAAATTTCTATGGTTATTCTCTTGATAAAAAGGGTCGTTCGACCTAGTGACTGCTTTTAAAAAGAGATTTCTCACACAGACAAGCTGACATTTGGGTTGCCTAAATAACTGGTTTTAGTCTCAATAATATTGCAATAGATGGTAGATAATCTCCCCAAAACGGAAAGGACCTCGCCTGTGAAATTTTAATTTACAATACTTATAAAAATTGCGTATATTCACACGAGGCCCTTTCCGTTTTGGGGAGATTATAGGCGTCTTTAAGACACAGCCCCAGCTCTGAAGGTGGTCAAACCCGGAACCGAAACGCTTGCGTGATCCTATTATTGTTATTATTTTATTTATTTTTTTTTTGAGCCATTCCGGTTGTTGAGGCCATGCATACATATATTGGCTTTCAGTGGACGTTCAACGGTTTTGTCGACCACCTATTCCGATTTTGCTTGATCTTGATGAGCTTTAATAAACTATTAAAATGTCAAAATAATATACAGTACGCATATAAGTTATATAGCCAAGATGTAGAAAAGACTATAATAAAAAAATAATGTATTCTTGTTACATAAATTAATCCGCAATTATCAGTAAAAAATTTCGTCATTCACTCTCTGTCCATGGTACGATAATAATAAAATTTGAGGCATTATCATGATTAAGCTACGTATAATTGTGTATGCCCAATATAACTTGGCGAGGATTATATGTATTTTCAGACATTAACCTGGCCCTGAAGATAGTCCCATATGTGACCGAAACGTCGGCCCTGGTTTATTAATAAATTGAAATATAACTAGCTGCTTGTTCATTTATTCTTCCTATTTAAAAAACTTTAATCATATAAAACAAGAAAGAACTTGTTTACCTATAAATATAACGACAGAAGGCACTAATTAATTAGATGCCACTCTCGTCGTTTTAGAAGAACGAATTAATCCCCCCCCCTTTCTCTTCTTAATTATTTAATTTCAAGCTAAGAAAAAGAGAGAGAACAAGTAATTTGTAATTTTATTTGTTTTGTCGTATTAAAAGAAAAAGATCTCTTGAGATTCCTCTCAATTAGAGTATGCCATCGAGTGAGAGGAAGCAAAAACTCTAGGTTTATGATGGGCAGGAAATTAGAGGCGGACCAGCGTCTTTTTTATTTGACTATTTACAATTTACACTCCTCTTTGAGTATTCCTTCTCTCTTTTACGAGAAAATAATATTAAACTAAATTATTTATTTTGTTAAGGCAAATAAAAAAATATTATAATTCTCTAATGTCCGTCTGTCTGTCCCTTTCTCGCTCTATATGAGCAACTATCAGTAATTTTGAAATTAAGTATTGCTTAATGAGAGTTGAGAAAAATTAGTTCGATCCCAAATCTTCAAATGCAAAGGAAGCAAGGGCGGAAAACGTGTATTTCCATCAAAAAAAATCTTGTGACGCCAGCGCAATATTTCCTCATTATAAATTACATATATATGTAAGAGAAAGTGAAAAGTTAATAGGCATAAAATTTGTAAAAATAAAAGAGAAGCGTAGCTAGGTCTTTTTCATTTTTTTAAATTCATTAATTTTCTATACTCTTGAAATTACGTATACGTAATTTGTTTATATATATATATATATAACAATAATTTTTTTTTATCTTTTCTTGATCAATTTTCTAATTAATACCGGACAGTATAAAATAGAGCCGGCTTAAAGAGAGATAAGTTAATGAATTATTAATTCTCTGGAAACGAGGCCAAAGATTAACTTCTCTCTCCTCTTTTTTGGACTATTTAACCTTCTCTCAAACCATTCAACTTTTTCCTTTATTTTCTTTCTCCCCTTTTCTTTTCGAGAGAGAGAGAGAGAGGGCGAACTCTCAAGGGGTCCATTTGGAGAAACAGCTCAATTGAATTCAAGGAAAAAGAAAATTAAATAAATCGGTGTCTCAAGAAACGGAAGTTTTCCTTTTTTTTTTTTTTTTTTTGAAATGATTAAATCTATAATTAAAAAAATATTAATAAACTAGCCGGTGGGCTTCGCCTTCCCTGGACCCCCTCCAGTTGACTCGGGCCCGCCTGCGGCGGACCCTCGCCTTTTCTTTTTTAAAACACCCACACTATTTTTCTTCTCATTCGTACACACATTCACACAGTCTTCTCGGCAACTCAGGCCATATAAGACTTAAACGATACTCACTATTTAATAATTATACAGGGTGTCCGGAAATAACAGGGACCTAGACAAGGAGATGATTCTACATGAAAAATAAGACTTCTTTTTTCCTATAAACTTAATATGCCCAGACGCTTCGTTTTCAAGATACAGGGGGTTAAAGTTGAATTTTTTTTTGTTTATTTTGCTAATATCTCGAGAACCTTTTGAGATACAAAGTTTAGCTTCAGTACATGATTACCACCACCACACACCAAGCCCGGGGCCGCTTTTCTTAATTATGAAAAAAAATTACCATTACTATATATTCCTATGCAGTGTCTACTTGTTTACATTCATAGAATACACAAATACAAAGAATACATAAATATTTCTCTATACATTTCCTATGGGAGAAATCGTAACTTTAAGAATTACTTACTCAAAAAGTTATTGGAACTTCGGGATGAAAATAGTTTTCCTGTAATCCCTAGAAAGTCCTCTTTATGCATATAAAATTTCATTTCAAAATTCCAATGGGAAGTTGCCCAAATAGAGCGTGACAGACGGACTTTAGCGAATTATATATAAAGATTAATGTCATAATTATAGCCCGGCTGTTGATACACAATCAAACCTTAAAATATACATTAATGCACTATAAAATGACTAAAATATGCAAAATGAAGGGAAAAAACAGTAAAAATATGCTCTATCACAAATTGAGTCGCATTTTATATTAGGCCTATTTATTTTTTTTTTATAACAACAAACAAGAAGCAATTTCTCTAAATTTTCTTCATTTAAGGACATCTGAGACATTGGCGTAGCCAGAAATTTTTTTCAAAAATTTAAGATTATTTTAGGGTATTTATAAATCAGATTAATGAGATGAAGAGGATGCAGCCAATAATAAATAAAAAGCATCTATTTATTATCTATATTTATTATTTATTATTGGCTACATCCTCTTCATCTCATTAATCTAATTTATATAACAGCCATAATTCGCTTTATATTTATAAATCATTTTGATTTTTTTTTTTTTTTTTAGCTAGAGTAAATTATTATCTTTTACTTTCTCTTACCCTATGTGAAATATAATTTGTATTAAATATCTAGTCATGGCTTGGGTCCCATGGGGGGTTTGAACCCCCAAACCCCCCCTGGCTACGCCTATGATCTGAGATCTCGCTCTTGAACGCAGAAAATGATCTTTGGAGTGACAGGCGCATACTTGAAAGAAGAAATTGAGGTTGGGAAATGTTGATCTTTTACATTTCCACCCTGTAAAGCCCGAAAGTTTGAAAATATTAAAAATAATTTTTAATTTCTGTCACATAAATTAGACTTTAAAAGCAACTTCACAAAAATATTCAAAACATGCTTTTTTCTTTAAAAAATGTTAAATTATGCATGAAAAAGAAAATTGTTTTGGTTAAAAATTGGCAAAACATGTATTGTGCATGGAATTTGTTCAAAAATAGTCAAAATATGCACATATGCTCGACACAAAGAGTGTTATTTCGAATCGAATACTTTGCATCAACATCCGGGCTCATATTTTAAATAAAAAAAAAAAAAAAAAAAAAATATATTAAAAATAACTAAACTTGATAATGAAACATCCTATAGGGATCGTGCGTGACCTATAGAGGCAGCACTTCTGCCGAAAGTAGAGCACCCTGGTGTCAAAAAAAAAAAAAAAAGTGATGCACACAGTCTAGAAATTTAAAAATCAAAATGGAAAAATAATAAAATATGGTTTTCTGCCAATAATAAATGACAAAATAAGAGGTCAAAATGACATAAAGGGCCGAAAATTATTCAATTCAGGACATGTCCTAAATGTCATTGAATTAAAAGGTGTAAATCAACACCCAATTATCACTTGCCAAGTAGTTGCCCAAACAAGTGTTTCGCCCTCGGGGCATGGCGTAGAGGTTAGCGTGCTAACCTCATATACCAAACGTCGCGGGTTCGGACCCAGGCAGTCCGATGATTTTATTTAAGCCAATTGGATACCAAATGGCTTAAATAAGAATGCCTGGACCCCATATATGTATATTTATTAATAACGGATATCGTAAAAAGTCTTATATGGCCTGAGTTGCCGAAAAGACTGTGTGAATGTGTGTGTGAGTGTGAGTGTGAATGAGAAAAAAAAAAAAAAAAAAAACAAGTGTTTCAAATCTTTATAATGTAAAAATAATTGTAAGTATTTACATAAATTAATTGTATGATATTAAAAATTAATTAAATTGTTCAAGTAGCTGTCAATATAATAAAAATATAATTTTCAGCTGAATAACAATCGAAATATTACATCGGCCAATTGCACCTGTAAAGCCGGGCTTTCGGAGAGATGCAAACATGTATGTGCTGCAGTGCATTATATTAATTCTCTTTACTCTTATTCGACCTGCAAACAGCAAAGAGAATTTTTTCAAGAAAATATAAATTGATAAAAACGTTGCTACATTGCCATGTCATCTAACTTGACAATTTGACATAAATTTTTTCCTGATGAAGAGTGCGATCAACACTCGAATAGTCGACAGAACATAGACTTATTATTTTATTTTTCGCTTTGGCTGCCCATATACCATATCCTCATATTACAGTATTCAGCAATTAAAAAACTAGTGGAAATAAGTGTCTTTGATACATTGCGAATTGACATAAAATAGTCATATAATGCAAAAAAATTACAGAAAAAAATGTACAAAAAAAAGTATTATTGATAATGTACAATTAAAATTATTTTTTCTTTGATAAAATTATCAGACATTTGATAATTGGTTAGTTATATTTGGAAAATAAATTATTACTTAAAAAACATTATTGTTTTAAAACCGAAATCTAGAAAAGAGGATTAATTATCTGAGAGGAAGCTCGAGATTAAATTGTCGTTTTTTGTAGGAGGTGGTATGCCGTAGGATATTAAAAAATTTGTCTTTTTAATAGGAGCAGGGGTACCACCTGCTACAAAAAACGACAATTTAATCTCGAGCTTCCTATCAGATAACATTATTATTGTTGTTGGTTTTATTAAATAGGCACATATGCAATTTTCTAAGAATTTTTTTAGAAATAATTTATTTATTTAAATTTTTCAAAAAATAGCTTGATTATATACCTTACAGATCATTCCTTTATTATAGGTTTTCCAATGTTTATCAAGCCACATACCACAAAAACAATTTCATCGATATGAGGAAGTAAAGATACTGGAACTTTTGAAAAAATGTTAAAATCTTTGATCCTTTGATTCACTCTTTCAATGTGTATTCTCACCGAAGCAATATTGTAAGTTTCTTCTACCTCCTCTGCTGTAAATTGTGTATCATGGGAAAATGGAGGCATAATAAAAACTGCATTTTTCTTTTCCACTGCTGTTTTTATCTGGGGAAAACCTTTGTCTGCTAGAACAACATCGCCAGGTTCTATTAAATCGACTAGGCCACAATCGTTTGTAATAAAACTATCACTAGAGCGACCACCATAGCATTTAGATACAAAGCTTATAAATCCATTTGGAGTACACCCAACCAAAAATTTTACCGTTTGATGATGTTTATATTCAGAGTACATTAAAACTCTTTGATTCACTTCTGGTGGTAATTCTGTATTCACTTCAGTGCAATCAATTATTACACGTGTTTCAGGATAATTTCTTCTGAATGCATCCGGTAACGTTGCTTGAATTGTAGATTTTGAAGGCCAAAATATAAATTTTTTTAATAAAATGTTAAGTTGTTGTAACTGATTTACAAATATTTTTTGGGCTGAAGTTCGATGAATATTGAATAGTACCCCCTAATGCCGTGAATGTAAGGCCTGTTTTTAATTTTGTTAAGGTAATTAATAGTTTGGTTTTTTTATCAATTTTGGATGATCTGCAGTCTGAAAGAATATTTAAAAGAAAGGAAAAAATTTCAAAAGTGACGCCGGTTAAACTGCTTAAAGATTGATCATCATGGATTGAAGTTAGGCCATGAAAACCTTGACAGTTGAGCTCCGCGAAATCTTGACTGATTGGATCACACCCCTTATCTTGGACGGACTTTCCTAATGGTGGTAAATTTACATCACACATTTTATCTGCTGTCTTTTTTTTGGGATATTGACCTGTAGTTCTGCAGTACTAACACCATCGCAAGAATTAATATTACAAAAAAAATATGTTTGATCATCTGAAATATTTTCACCAATTTGTTCATCTGTTTGACAAGTAATACTACGACTTGTTGCTTGGGGCATAGTATTAGAAACAGAAGTTTCGATATTCTGCTGTTCAATTTCGATAGATTCATGATCCTCGCCAACTGCAAAAAGAGTATTATTATTAGTATTTAAAGCATTATTGTTTTCGTTCATTTTATTCTTACTCATTTCATTAATTTTTTTTTTTTTTTTTTTTTACAACAACCATGTTTACGTTACCGCCGATTTTTCTCACCAGATGGCATCATAGTCATCTTTCTCAATCCCTATAAGGTTTTTTCCATTTAAAAATATTCTATCCAAAAAAAGAATGTAAAATTTTTTACTTTTCTTCATTTATTTGATGCAATCTAAAAAAAAGAGAGTAGATGAATTCAAATAAAAGGATTGCGCTGCATTTACATTTTATTTTTATTCGTTCGTTCATTTTGGTTTTGATCTACTCTATAGGAGATATAGATGAAAAAGGATTTTTTTTATCTCACCTACAAATTCGAATAATTGAATGTTTTGTTATTTATCTATCTCAGCCAAAAACATCGGAGATGCAAAAAGGGGCGCCTCGCATTATTTTTGCCCAGCGTCGAGGTGAAATCAAAAAAATGCGCCTCGCTTTTCTGATTTATATAAAAGCGAGGAAATATTTTCACTTAAATAAAACCCCTACAGAATTTTATTTGTTTCATATATCCTCGCTTTTATATAAATCAGAAAAGCGAGGCGCATTTTTTTGATTTCACCTCGACGCTGGGCAAAAATAATGCGAGGCGCCCCTTTTTGCATCTCCGATGTTTTTGGCTGAGATTTCACTTCTTTTTGTGAAATATTACATTTAAATTTTATTTAATAATTTTTGTTTATTAAATATTAAGTTATCCCATGAATAGATCTTTTAATATGCATTCCAAACAGTAAAAAATAAATACATCGTTTGGTATTAATTCAAAATGATAAACATAGAATTTCACCAAATTTTATAAAATTTTAGGATTTTTATTTTTGTTATGTTGGTAGGATGTGAATACATCGTTTGGTATCCATTCGAAACGATAAACATAGGATTTCCCTAAATTTTATAAAATTTTAGGTTTTTTATTTTTGTTATGTTGGTAGAATGTAAATACATCGTTTGGTATCCATTCGAAACGATATACATAGGATTTCCCTAAATTTTATAAAATTTTAGGTTTTTTATTTTTGTTATGTTGGTAGGATGTAAATACATCGTTTGGTATCCATTCGAAACGATATACATAGGATTTCCTAAATTTTATAAAATTTTAGGTTTTTTATTTTTGTTATGTTGGTAGGATGTAAACACATCGTTTGGTATCCATTCAAAGCGATAAACATAGGATTTTACCAAATTTTATAAAATTTTAGGTTTTTTATTTTTGTTAAGTTGGTAGGATGTAAACACATCGTTTGGTATCCATTCAAAACGATAAACATAGGATTTCACCAAATTTTATAAAATTTTAGGATTTTTATTTTTGTTATGTTGGTAGCACTTCTTCTTATCACGTTAATCTATTTCTATCTGAATGGATCTATCCTAAAAATTTTTATTCCATTAGGGATGAAAATTACTAATATTAATAGATATGTTCCTAGATGACGTCATCAGGGAGCAAAATAGTCAAAATTGTCTTTTCGCCATGTTAAAGATAGGACAAATTTGAAATTTTGAATACCTCTCAAAAAGTCACTTTTGATCCAAAATGAAATTTTATATCAAAGGTATCGGGTTTTTGATAGTATCTATTTGTATTTTAAATTTCATCCTAATCGGTCCAGCAGGGAAACCTGTAGCTTTGTCTAAAAATTTGAAAATTGAAGAAAAGAATGAAAAAGAAAAAAAGAAAAAAAAAAAAAAAAAAAAGGAAAAATAAGAGACTAACTTTTGACCTTCCGAAATTGGCAAAATCTCAACTTTGAGCCTCTGCCATTCTTTTTGGGACTGGAATTTTTTTTTTGAATTTGTGCTCAAAATAATCCTTATTTATTCTAGTTTAATATAAAAAAATTTGGCTCCGATATCTTAAAACCTTTTTGAGATATTCGCCCAGAAAGAGAAAAGTTTCTCAAAAAAATTTTTTCACGTCCCTATCTTTTATTAAGGATTTAAAATCATTCTTGATAATATAGTCTAGGGACGACTCGTCCATCTAAATGCAATGGGCCATTGGCATCTATTGGAATGTCAACTAAATGGTAGTATTAAGAGTTTCTTTGCTTTCTTTTGCTTTTTACTTGCTCGGCGACGAGTCGCTCCTGCGACTCTTGATTCACTTGTCGTCTCTATTATTCCAACTACACTTGAATGAATGCCTTTAAAATAATTTGGCTCTAAAAGAATAATTTTTTTTCTTTTGCAATGGCTAATTGATCTGAAGCTGCATTTAATATCTCTTTCGTTTGTTCTGAAAAACAAACTTATTTTTTTATCAATAAAATAAAAAACAAAAAGGAAAGGAACAATTTTATAAATTGAGCTTTCCTTGACAAAAAAAAAAGAGATATCGAACTTGTCAAGGGCTCCATTGCATAAAACCCTCGAAGCCTCTACAAAAACAAACTCGAGGGTGTTTGGATTGTCTTTCTAGATTTGTTTAGGTAGAGTTGTCAAAATGTTCAGCACACAAAGTGAATGTTTTTTATCTATTCATCTTAAAACGAATACTTTATAAATTTGCAAAAAGAGCACAAATTCATTTTAAGAGTCTAGAGCAGGGGTAGTCAACCTTTTTTACCAACCACCCACTTTTGTATTTTTTACTTAAATTTTCTATTCGTACAAATGTATTGTAATTTTCGAAAGCCGTTTGAAAATTAGAGTGCAATTGTGTGGTAATTTTAGAATTCCCAAAACTGCTTTCGAAAAAAAAATAAAATTTTTAACGAAAATTACTATACAAAGTATGTAAATAAAATTACAATACATAACCTTATTTTTTGAAGAAAATTGTAATTTTAAAATGTTTATTTGTTGCAAAATTTTTTGAACGCATAAATTAGTAAATTTTTTTTTTTTTTTTCCCCCCCCCCGTTTTGGGGGGGGGGGTATGGGGGGGGGGGGGGGGGGGGGGGGGGGGGTGGGGGGTAAATTTAAAAAGACTAAGATTAAGATTATTATTATTATTTTATTTTTTTTTTTTTTGGAGTTTAGGCTTTCACAGTTGTTATCATTAGTAAAAGAATTAGATTTTCGGTTTAACTGTAGTTTATTTGTAAAAATTACAACTGTTACATAGTGTTGTGACTACTCTAGAATATCGGTAAACAAAATCCTTCAGTTGTTAATAGAGCTCTTAGAACCATAAATTTCTCAACTATTTAATCAATCCCAAGGTCACTTTGATAAACAGCAGAAGACATCAAAGGGGTAGTAGAATATCTTAACAGGAAAATTTCTTCTAACTCATTCATAATTCAAAAGACAATTTTATTCTAATAATGTTTTAATATGCGAATGGCTGCCAGGCATTTATGTTCTTTATTAATAGTAATAAATCATATTAATAATAAAATATTTTCAAATGGCTCCTCCTCTCTAATTTCTCTTTGACGTGCGCAATTTCATTTAAAAATTTTAATTTTTTTTTTTTTTTTGAGCCTTTAAGTCACGCTCAGGTGTGTTCATGTCGTTATTTGACTTTGTATGTAGCAGGTAATTACGGTAGGTAGTTGTAACATCTCCTTTGATCCCTTCAATGCCTTCAGGTGCAGGGTTAAATCTTCTTCCCCTGCTCCGTTTAATCAATTAGTGCGATGTTATGAATTTATTAGTGAGATAATGTGACCATCACTCAAAGTTTTTTTGAAAATAACCAAAATAAAGATTTGTATTGATGTATTTTATAAAAAGAAGAGTTTTTGGTCTTAATCTGAGTTTATTTTAAGAGTAGACGCACTATAAAAAAAAATCTTAATTTTAGTGTGTTTAAATTTACGAATTCCCCTTGTAAATGATAACTACTATGCATTTAACTCCTAAATTTACAAATTTATGCATTCTAATATTTGCAACAAATAAACATTTTAAAATTACAATTTTATTCAAAAAATAGGGTATGTATTGTAATTTTACATACTTTGTATAGGAATTTTTGTTAAAAATTTTAATTTTTTTCCAAAGCAGTTTGGGAATTCTAAAATTATCACACAATTGCACTCTAATTTTCAAATATCTTCCTAACATTCAACATCTTTTCCTTCTAATTTTCAAACGGCTTTCGAAAATTACAATACATTTGTAAATGGTTTTTGCAAAGATTTAGTAAATTTAGTATGTTTTTCTTTATGTAATTTGCTTCCTAAACAATTGTTAAATCAACAAATTTCTTTTTACAGGTCAGACCTATATTACCATTTAAGCTTATTAATATTGATATCCCCTGAGGGGCTCAGACCTTGTGAGTAAATGATACGATCACGAGTAACCCGAGTGTAGGGTTCCCAAATACAAGTCTTTACATTATTACTTTCTCTTGCATGTTTTGAGGTCCAAAAAAGTCAAAAAGTCCTTTAAAATAGTCCCTCTGTCTGTATGACTTTGAACAAAGCATCTCATGAACGAAAAGAGCAAGGAGGTTGTAATTTTATATTTAAGTTTGGTTTCCCCCTTAAACCTGAAAAAAAATTTTTAATAAAAACCCCCAAAAAAATATAAAAAAAAAAAAACGTTTTGTTTAAAGAGCTTTTTGCTAATGGGTGGGGTATCATACATAAAAAATGTATTTTTTCTCTTCCTTCTTTTTTTAATTTTCATTTCGTCCACTCATCAGCCAACTTGGCTTTTTAAAAAGTTAAAATACTTAACAGTTGAATGGTTACAAATCAAAAGATATCCATTCAAAAATCCCATTAAATACTCATAATATATAAAAGTTTCCCCACTCATGGCAATTATTATTCATATAGGGCCTGCGTATATGTTATCAAAAAGCGGATTAAAATTCCAGTTAATTCATTCTAGGAAAAGTACTAACTTGTTCTTTCCACCTCCTCGAACTCGATGGTTGGTTGATAAGTCAATTATTATCAGCACAAGTTCAGGAGGCAAAGTTTCATTAAAATAAGGATAATTTTTCATCATTAAAAATAATCTCCCTTAAAACTTTGTAGAAATAAGAAAAAAGGTTGTAATAAATTATAGTATTTTTTTTTTTTTTTTTACTTTTACTCCCTAAAACCTCTTAAAGAGTTGGAATAATCTGATAGAATAGAATGTAATAAATGCTCTTTTGGTCAGAGATGGAGAGTCTTTTTTAAATTAATTTTCACAAGTGGTTGAAAGGCGCAACCGAATTAACAGGGAGAGGAAATATCACAAAAAAACTAATTTAGCGTACATTTTGTTAGGCCAAAATTTTACAGTATAACCCCAGAAGGGGCAGGGGTAGATACATCTCCTCTCAAGGGGACGGTCCCGAGCCTTTTAAATCATAAATTCCGAATAGTTCAAAAATAAATCATTTTCAATAGAGTGCTCCAATTGAAAAAAGGCGGACTTGGTGTAGTTGGCGCGCCTGCCTTCTATACCGAGGGTCGAGGGTTCAGTTCCCAGGCAGTCCGATGATTTTATTTAAGCCATTTGGATACCAGAATTGCTTAAATAAGAATGCCTGGACCCCCAATTGTTATATTAACAAATAATGAGTATCGTTTAGTCTTATATGGCCTGAGTTTCCGAGAAGACTGTGTGAATTGGAAAAAAAGTATTTAAGGGGGGCTTGTGTGGTTGGTGGGGGGGGAAAAAACGAAGAGAACGAAGAGTCTAGAAAACAAACAACTAAAAATCTGGTGTGACTGGACCCATCGGCAAGAGAAATTTGTGTACCGTGCTTGTCACACCAGATTTTTTTTTGGGTCGTGATATATTTAGTTGCTCTTAGCACCCAAGTTGCAAACTTGACCACCTCATTCATATACAATTTTCACGAAATATTTCACTGATATACTTTTTACACATCCATTCACACAATCTTTTCGGCAACTCAGGCCATATAATACTTTAAACGATAACCTTCAATAATGAATAATATACATATTGGGGTCCAGCCATTCTTATTTGGACCCTGTTATGCATTAGTGTGTCAAGCGCCAAAAAATTAAAAATTGAATTAAGCACGGAATATTGTTTCAAATGCTATAATTAATAGTATTTTTTATGAAATATTTCCAAAAAAAATTTATATTTAATGTTACTTGCACAATTGACAAAACAAATTATATATAATCCAATGAAAACAAAAAACTTTAATGTTGATTTTCTCAAAACTCGGTAGATGGCACTTGACACACTAATGCCTAACAGGGTCCATTAAGCCATTTGATATCCAAATGGCTTAAATAAAATCATCTGACTGGGGTCCGAACCCGCGACTTTTGGTATACGAGGTTAGCACGCTAACCCCTACACCAAGCCCCGAGGGCAAAAATAAAACATTATTATGGGAGTTTTTAATTATAGGCCGCATTTTTGTTATTAATTATTTATTAAAAATATAAATACTGTCCAACGTTTCGACTGCTTATTCTGCACCCGTTCTCAAGTACTGTGCACTTGCTCCGACTCAAGTGAAAGACAAAAAATAATAATAAGACTTTTGTGTTTCGTCGATCCCCCACCGCGGGCGAAGAAATAAGAAGAATAATAAGACTTTTGTGTAAATAGAGTTTATTTAAAGGGGAGAGTATTTTCTTATAAATAAATAAGTAAATAGTGCCGGTTTATTCTCAAAGTAATTGCTTCCTTCCAAGTTTCAACAAGTCAAGTTATTCATTCAGCCCTTTAGTACTTGTATTTTCCTTTATTATACCCCCTCTCTCCTCTCTTTTGTTACTGATGGAGTGTGAGTTAAGTTTATTTGTCTGCCAAGAGAGAGTGTAATCCGGTGCCTGTGTGTATGTTATGTGACCTTTCAAGTATATTATCGCTCTTAGCAGTCAACCCTTTAAAAAGCAAAAAAACAATTCATTTAGAACAAGTTTCCCTTTTCCATTCGTCTGTCTTTTTTAGCTTTCTATTCATTCTTTTGCGAATTCTACCGGTAAAAGAAGAAGATAAATCTATTGGGTTGCAGGATGTGAGAGAGCAAGAGAAAATCTATTGTCTATTTTGAATGATAATAATGACTCTGAGGGAGAAAGGCTTTTTGGAGCCAGAGGAGTCAATGTTTTTTTTTTTTTAAGCCTTGGCCTAGAAAGGAAAAGTTTTCAAAAGACTAGAAGTAACTCATCGGCAACTAGCGTAAGTGCAAATAAAGAAATAATTTAGTGTTGATAAAGGAAATATTCGAGAAAAGAAAACTCCTCAAAGGATTTCCTTTCTAAATATAAAAAAAAAATATTAATTAAATTAAAAACACTAGGTTTCTAAGATTTATTAAAAATTAATATGATAAAAATATTTTTTTTTTTTTTTTTTAAACATTCACACTTTTTTCTGATTCACACTCACACTCACACACACAGTCTTTTCGGCAACTCAGGCCATTTAAGACTTTAGACGATAACCGTTGTGATTGATTTATCATAAAAATATTTAAAATAAAAATAAAATTAAAAAAATTAATTAATAATAAATTTCTGAAATTTATAACCTAGTGTTTTTAATTTAATTACAATAATTTTTAAATTTCATATTAATATACAGTATAAGCAAAGTTTCAACGAGAGCCTACGGTGGATAGTTCAAATTTAGAGGAAGTCCGGGATAGATGTCCTTATCGGATGGGGGTACTTGTTTGTCCAGTACAAGGAAGACTCAAGTGACGGACTTTTTGAAGAAGAGGAAGAGTGCATTGGATGCCGGGAAGACTACTCAAAAACAGATAAAACCTGTGATTGAATAATGCCCGGCTATCTAACCCTGATACTGGTATGAGATGGCCCCTTCTTGAACATTTTTCCGGCCCGCGAGATTCATTAGATTTTTATAAAATATAGACTATTTATTTTATTATTTTCACCCCAAAAAAATGTCTATAGTGGGTCTAAATCTAATATGGGGATATATCATATTTTATGGGGCTAAGGAGTTATGCTGCATTTCCAAAGAGGCCCGCAAGATCATTTGTGTTAGACAACCCTGGTCTAAAGCTTATATGGTCTGAGATGCAGAAACGACATAAAAAATCTGGTGTGACAAGCACAGCACACAACTTTCGATTACCGAAGGTGTCACACCAGATTTTTTATGTCGACATATACCTACCGGTATTTAGTTTCCGACACTAAGGTACATTCGAATTTCAAGATAGAAGACATTAGTTTTTCGTGCCAAAGGTTCGCTTCCCATTCCAAGCAAGAAATATTTATTTCAATTAAATTGGCTACCAATCATTAAAAATAAATAGGATTGGAGTCTAAATATGCTTAGATGCAGAAAAATATCTTCAAAACGAATTAAAAAAAAAATATTCAGTACATCTTGGATACCAAATAGTATAAAAAAGGCTAAAAAAATGTACTGACCGAAACTAAATATATTTCGGCACAATATTCAAAACACAACTTTCAATTAAGAAAGTTGTGTGCTGTCCTTCCAATCTCACCATATTTTTTTTCTATTTTTCTAAAACCCTGCCCCGAAAGTCGTGAAGCCCACCGAAGGCAGACGGCACAGCTAGTATTCTGAATAATAAAACAAAGTTAAATCAAAATTTTGCGTCTATTATTTATTTATTTAATGTTGTTAATAAAATATATTAAATAATTAAAAGAGCTTTTAAGCAATTATTTATTTATTTATTTTTTAATAATCCTAATCATTCAAATTATATTAATTTAAAATAATATAACGTCATATGCATTTTCTCTAATTAAAAAAAAAAATGATTTAATTTCAGAGATTAAATGATAGCATTGATTGTAAAAATAAGTTTTGAATTCTAATCTGAAAAAGAGATAAAATTGAAAATTTTTTTCATTAAATCATAGTAATAAAAAAAAAGAAAAAAGAGAAGGGTGGGGGGTTGATTAAGTATTTTTTATTTTGCATGAGAGAGATGCCTTAAAAAATTTCAATTTTAAAGTTTATCTTTGAATTGTTCGTATGAATTCTCTATGACGTCAGTATTTAATAATATATTCTAGTGCTTGGTTTATTCATCAAAATTGATTTCTTTTTTTTTTTTTATTATCCTTTCTTTCTGTGAAGAAGAAAGAGAGGAAAGAATATTTAAACAAAGCAAGGGCAATTTAACCTTTTAGCTCATTTCTCATTCTTTTAAGTATTTACTTAAATACTCTCTAGACAACAACAAAATTGTATTTTTTAGAGGGTGAGTGCCCACTAAGTTTGCATCTCAAATTGAATTTACAATTTTTCTTTTAATGAATTAGATTTTTTTTATTTTTTATGATTTATTAAATAATTCAAGGGGTCAGTGGATGATAGTCATAAGCCACAATACATGAGTTTCGAGATATTGACAAATTAAAGTTTGACTCAAATCTGTAAATCAGCCACTTAACTTTCTTTATAAAAATGAACACTTGTAAGTCTTATAAAGCATATAGTACACTGAAAAAGCAATATATTTATAGTTAATAGATTTTATTTAATGCAAAGAAATCCTTGACATAATAATGGCGAAATAAAAAGTCGGTTCAATACTAATATTTGATATTTTTTTATTAAATATAATATATGACTAGCTAAAATATAGATATATTAATAGTTAAGATGCCTCTATTTGAATCAGTTACAATAATTTTATTCCCATATCCCTTAGGCAAAAGCGGCTCAACCCTAGATATATTAATAGTTAAGATGCCAATATTTAAACCGAGCATCACTAAAGTTTATTATTAAGATAATGATATTTGAATTAAATGGTCGAATCCTCAAATTTAATAATACAGTACTTATATAAAATATTTATTTATTTTAGTCAAAATTTTTTTATTTTAAGAAAAATCTACATATTTTTAGATTGAAGAAATATATATTAATATCGAACAGAAGCTATATTAAAATTAAAAACTTGAGTAGTTAAGTTAAATATTCAATAGGTTATATTAAAAAATTAAAAATTTCAATGAATTACTAAACTATATGAAGGAACTTTTGTGGTTATTATTATTATTACGGGAGGTTTTAATTATAGACCACATTAGTATTAATTATTTATTAAAAATAAATATTGTAAAACGTCCCAACTGCTTATTCTGCAGTCGTTTTCAAGTCCTGTGCACTTGAAAATGAATGCAGAATAATCAGTTGGGACGTTTTACAATATTTATTTTTAATAAATAATTAATACTAATGTGGTCTATAATTAAAACCTCCCGTAATATATGAAGGAAGTAAATATAGTAGTTTAAAACAATGAGTTTACATTTATTATAATTTTTTATTATTATGGATTAAATTATATAATACAATTTTAATTACATACCAGTAATTATACAATAATAATATCACATAAATAACTTTGGCACTGTGTTGAAAGTTCTTTTTTAACTTCATATATTGTTAAAATTGCTCGTCCTATTGCATTTTCTTCTAAAACTTGTTTTAAATTGATATGATTTTTTTCAAAAACCGTAGCTTTTTTTTGCAGGTGGTTCCCAACTGAAATCGCTTTCATCAAATTCTAATAATTCATATTTGCTATCTATTTCTTTTTTGTTTATATCTTTTAATTCTTCTACTGCAGATAAAATTGATGAAATACTTGTTATGACAAGCGGTGATGAATTAGAAGTTGAAGATTCCAAAGAAACAGTATTAGCAGCAATCTGTAATTTAGAGAATTGATTTAAAATTAAAAGTTTTAGTTGTATGCACTCACATTTTTTAAATTCATATGTACAAAAAAAAATCGGTTATTATATTTTTGTAAAAATTGGAAAATAATTAAAAAGTGAAATTGATTTAATAGTTAATTATAGTTTTGTATACCAGTATAATTATATGGTATGTTAGCGAGGCGAATAGCTGAATCAGTATGTAGTAGAAAATAAAAGTTCGAGCAGCTATGTTAATTTCTTTATTTAAGAACCCATAGCGACGTTTCGGTCGACTATGCGACCATCTTCATGGCTAGAGTTCAGTCAACAGAAAAACCTCTTAAGTTCTTTGACGGACATTTCATAAAATTCATTACGATCCATTAGATACAATGCATTCAGCGCCAAAGTCAATATTGAGTCAAAGAACTTGAGAGGTTTTTCTTTTGACTGAACTCTAGCAATGAAGATAGTCGCATAGTCGACCGAAACGTCGCTGTGGGTTCTTAAATAAAGAAATTAACATAGCTGCTCGACCTTTTATTTTCTACTAAAATTATATGATGCCCAGTTTATTACATTTTATTTAAAAATAAATATTTATTTAAAAATAAATATTAACAAGTGCCTATAAAATTTCCAGAAATTTTTAAATAAAATAATTTTATTTAAAATAACCTTGCAACGTAATTATTTATTTTTTAAAATATTAATTAATTTAAATTTATATCTAAAAAAAAAAGCTGACTAAATTTTTAAAATGGTTGTATTAAATGTCTATGATGATATGAGTATACTAAATAATTCGTAATAAAATTTAAATATATGTGACCGTCCACTTGAAAAGTTACCAAATCTATACTGGGCTAAATTTTCAGGAGAGCCGATTAGAAAAAGTTCAAAAAAATCGATTTTTTTTTTTATTATTGATTTCGATTCTCTAGTTCTTCATCTTATATGATGAAATATTCGATCCATCAGAATATATTTATTTTATTTAAAAAATATGAAAAAACAAGACTTTAAACTCATTTTTCTCAAAACTAGGTTTAAAAATTCATATCTTCCAAACAAAAAATGATACAAACATTCTAAAAATGCCGACTTGCTGAGCAGGATGTGTTCCGTACAGAAAGCATAAAAACTCTATTAGGACCCCTGTGAAGATTTGGTACCTTTTCATGAGGACATATATATATCTCAGATAGATAATTGAATATGTTAGCTTATCAAAAAAAAGTAAAAATATTGAAGAATGGAAAACATACATACCGTATTTATAATACTTCTTTCGAAGAATCAACCTTAACCCCACTTTTGGGAATATCGTTTAGAGTTCTTTTTCACTGTTTAAAAGAGCATAAAGAATGCTTAGGCTTGTAATCCCATTTTCTGAAGAAAATAAATTCAAAATTAGATAAGAAATTTAGAAAAAGTCACCGCTATATAGATAGCTAATAATTAATGCCGCTAATACAACAATATTGAGTTGATATGAATTTTTACTTACCATTTAAGGTTTCGCTAATATTTGATAGTCCCCAATCTTCTAGAAGATCATCTAATTCCATCCTATTGTTTGATGAGATTGTGCCTATTATAAATAAGCGAAATGCACAGTTGAGGTATAAAATAATAATATATTGATGAAAGCGTTTAGATCATGTAAAAATGGCTGCGCTGGAAGTAACTGCTTTCCGACCATGTTTCCGACTGCTTCAAACTAGTAGAGGAAGGGAGCTGGAAGGGAGGCTTTTTTGTTTTAATTTCACTTTTCTCTGTTAGGGGCGCACTTGTCACTTTTAAATAAATTTGATATCTTAACTATTAATATATTGATACTTGCGAGAAATTTTAGTAAATTTACTATCAAAAAATATTGTTTTGGATTAAACCGAAGCTTTTATTTAAAGCAAACAAAATGTATGTTTTATTTTAAGTGACATTTAATAAAATAGAATAAATTACTCAAATAAATTTTTTGCTTATATTAAATACTTTAAAATTTTGTCACTATTAATAATATGTCGACGTATATTTATTATAAATAAAATATCTTTAATACAAATATATTTTACTAAAAATGCCCAACTCTTTCAATATATTAATATTAAAGAAATTTTTTTTACTGTGTAGAGAATGGAACATTAATTCGGTTACTTTAAAAGCATTTATAATGAAGAAGAAAACGAAAATGGGCTTATAACTTTATTCACTGGAAAAAATTCAAGGGTGAATACAGTTTTATTTATAAAAAAAAAAAAAACACAATAGTGAATAAATAGATCATTAAATGATTTGAAAAGACAATATTTTAGTTTAAAATTTAATATTTGAAGGTTTATTGCTTCTAAATCCGTAAGATATCCGTCAAATATTGTAAATTACAATATTTTAGAATCAATACACTTGCTTTTAAATGATATTCTTTCGATCCAAGTATTATTGTAAATATTAATAGTTGTATTAATTAACTATTCTATGGCAGCGGCCTTTGCTCAACTGGGGCGCCGTTTTTCGTTCGACCTTTTTTTTTTTTAGTAATCGAATCGTTCTGGCTTTTTTCTCCGGATTTGTGATATAAAATGAATTTATTATGAAATTTCAAAAAAAAGCTGGAGATTTTGGGAAAAAGCGGATGCGCGAGGGGCGTTTAGCCCGCGCCCCCCTTCGCCCCCACCTGGATACGCTATTGTTCTATGGTTATCAAATCTAACGTTTTTGTTAATCCATTTTCATAAAAAGTAATTTGTAAAGTAACGGGATTGAGTGAAAGATAGTCACAAGCCACAAAAGAGATATGCATATGCATATTAAAATATGTCTTTGCTCTTAGAATATTATAATTAGGGCTGGAACTAGTGCTTGTTGGGTGCATAACTATCAGTTTAAAAACAATCAGGGTCTTCATTTGCAGCTCCCTTATTCACAGAAGTCCTTTGAACATGAGAGACTGAACAAAACTCCAGATTTCGACGCCATTTTGCTATTTCTTATGACTATCTTACTTCTCAGATCATCACTAGCTGGTAAAGTAAAAAACTTCCACCTATCAGATGTCACCAACTATTGTAAAATAAAGGAACTTCTTTGTGTGGTATTAAAGAGGGATATTTAAAGAATGAATAGCATGAATATCTCAAAAATGACAAAATGGCTACTGACTATCTTCCACTAAGCCCTTCAATTATAAATTATTTTTTAGTAGTTGTTTAAGCAATCTTTATCAGTGAGTTCGTTAACTATTCACACATTTTTATTTCTTTTTGTTCGGCCCTAAAAAAACTTTTTTTATTTAAATTTTACTTTTCGGCTATATTTAAAAATTAATACCGTCGGGCTACCTGGGAACAATCTCAAACTTTATAAGAAATTTATTATTATTAAATATTGATAATCTTTTATTGTTTATTTAGCACTAAAAGAAGCCGTATAAAAGTAATAAAAAAAAGATAATAAATAATGATTAAGATTTTGGCCTTAAAAAGAAATTAAACCTACGTGTATTTATAGTAGCATAAAATTAACCTCAACTTATTTCAAGGCGTTAATTATTGTAACCAGGTAAATAAAACGTAAAATATTCTCTGAATTTGAGAAAAAATCTGGAGTGGCCATTTGAGAAAAATAAATGAAAGTTGAATTGTATTCTTGTCATACCAGATTTTTTGTGTCGTGTGTATATTTCGTTTCCGGGAGTACATTACAATTCAAGATGTAAATTGTATAAGCATAGAACAATACTGTATTTAGAAAGATAAAGAGGTGCTGAGGGAGTCCCTCCTCAACTAGGACATCCTCCCTAGCATAGAAGAGGTTGGATATAAGGAGCCGGTTGGAACCAGAAATAAGGATTAGTTCACTAGCTAGAGACGAAAGCAGGAGGAGGAGTTAGAGATAGGGAATAAATGTAACTTCACGGGGTGCCGGTAGATGGCTACGGCCAGAGGCCGGTTGGGTTTGAGGTGTGTGTCTTCGTACACGAAAGCACCTCGGGCAAATAAACGGGGATCCCGATAGGAATTTCAAATAAATAAATAAAAAAAAATAGAAAGATAAAGAAAATAAAAGCGGCAGGGTACTATGGCAACCATTTATCCTAGAAGCTGCTGGTTTTATTCTCCTTATCTTCCCAATCTGCGAATAATAAAATATATTTGTTTCATACATAATTCTATGGTTCCTGTGCCCAAGCTCAGAGATAATTCTAAATTATTCTAAATTATCTCTGAGCTTGGGCACAGGAACCATAGAATTTTGTATGAAGCAAATATATTTTATTATTGACGAGTCCTGGCTTGATCACATGTGCACTTGCACTGTGTGTATAATTCCCGATAACTGAAGATGGCCGAAACGTCTTATCCTTGGAGTTTTATTAACCTGAACAATCCCAATTTGGCTGATATCTCCAATTCTCCACTATATATACATAATTATGCCATAAGAACTGAAGTTGTCATTACCTAATTAAAGCCGAAACGTTTTCTTGGATTGAGATTTTCATTTGATAGAGGCTCTCCTGTTTGGCTGACATCCTCTCTTCCTACGTATTAATCTAACCATTGGACAGCCACTTCTCTTCTCTCATCGACATTGATTGTTATTAAGTTTGACAATAACCAGCCTGAAATATATTCAATTCTACTATCTGTAAAAAAAAATGTGGAGTTCCAAATCCGTGTCTGGCTACATACCGGGCAATAACCAAACTTGTATTAATAGTGAATAAATTGCTTTTTGCATAAACAAAGCCTGTTCTTGATATAAATACCCTATTTAAATTTTAACGATACAACAAACGATGTTGCAGGTCTCAAAGGGACTGGTAGAATAATTGTGGTTGGCCCTGAGGCCAGGGTTCCTGGGTTCGACACCTTTTATTCAAAGTTCCCTTTGATGAATTGCACCCATTTGATTCTCAAAGGGCCCCTAGGGCTGGTGCCCTTTTGTCACACGATTATGAAACAGCCTCTCTCTCTCTCTCTCTCTCTCTTTCTGATTCGATACTCAACAACAACAACAACGACAACGTGAGCGAAATTAACAAATAATGTTTTCCTTTGGTAACAAGACTTAAAAGAAATCAAATAATAAGAGTGAAAAGGATAAAGAGTCAAGTATAAAGAGAGTTTATTTCTCACTCTCTCTCTTTTGGCACCTATTATGTTGTTATTATTCATTTGTAATGAAAAACGAAAATAAAAATTTAAAGAAATTATAATTTAATATTTTTGTCTGATGGGTAACAAAATTAACACTCAGGAGTAGCCTAATTGATAGCGCAGCTCGAATCTTTCTATTATTCGAATGTTGTGTGATCTGCTGCCACACCAGATTTTTCTGTGTCGGATTGAAGCAGCTTGTGCTACAATTAGGCCTACTGAAAACACACTTATCAACGTTTGGAGTTTTCATAACAAGCTGTTAGAGTGTGAACGCCGAATGGGAGCACATCGTTCCGATGTCATCTTTAAAAAGTAAAGAGACACTTTTGGACATTTTGATTGTAAATACATAAATGGCATCCATGTAAATTATTACATTTCAGAGATTAAATGATGGCATTGCTTGTAAAAAACAAGTTAAGAATTCTAATCGCCCAAAGGCGGGTGGTGCGGCTAGAATGCAGGGCCGGATCTAGGGGGGGGGCAGTGGGTGCGTGTGCCCCGGGCGGCAGATTTCAGGGGGCGGCAATTAAAGAAAGATTTACTAAAAAAAAAGGTAAAATGATATGAATTTTGTATAGAAAATTAAGGAGGGGGCGGCAAATTAAATTTTGCCCCCCTACAAAATCTCCTAGTTCCGGGCCTGCTAGAATGTATATAATGTAGTTTTATTGAATTTATAATATTATATATTTTGTATTTTATTTTTATTTTTCTAAGCAATTTTATTTCATGTTTATAAATCGGGAACGAATGATCGAAAAACAAAATTAAAATTCAATTTACAATTATTAGGCTATCAAACGAAGCTTTTGAGACTTTTATTTAAATTAAATGGCGAGAAAATGTAACTTTAATAATTTTTTTTTTCACTTATTAAGGGAATCTTCGATGAAGCTTCCATTATTCTTTATTAGTGAGCTGATCATTTGGGTTGTCTACCAATCATGAACCTAAGAATTTTTTCAACTTAGTAGCTATACACTGTTAAAAATTTTCGAGCCATATTCATACACATGTGTAGGAAGTCTGTTACACAAACTGTTTATGAATATTCATTTTGGGTATATGAGAAAGGTCATATACCAAAAATGAACTTTCATATTCGGGTATGTGAAAAAATTCATTTTCGGGTATATGAATAAATTCATTTTTGGTATATGAAATTTAAATTACGGGTATATGAAAAAATTCATTTTCGGGTATATGAATAAATTCATTTTTGGTATATGAAATTTAAATTACGGGTTTATGAGAAATAATATACTTTTTTGTGAAAAATGAAAGTAGGAGAACTTTTAATTATAGACCACATATTTGTATTAAATATTTATTAAAAATATATAAATACTGTACAAATATATATATTTTTAATAAATATTTAATACAAATATGTGGTCTATAATTAAAAATTCTCCTAATAATAATATTTCAAACCACAAAAGCTTTAATAAACAAAAATTAAAGTCCTTACGAGTTTATACTTTTGAGGGAAAGTGAGTGGTCTAGGTGAAATAATAGTTTTTTTTATTTATTTTATTTTTTATTTGTTAAAAAAAAATTATATTATATTAAAATATACAATTTTACTAAATAATAAAACAAATTAAACTATTAAAATAATAAATTTGTATCAAAAAATAAATTTTTATACATTTCCAAGTAAATTTAACACAAATACAAATCATTTTAATTATTTAATACAAAAAATATGTCGATTTTCATCTTCTTTGAGAAGAAATAAAGAGTTACATTTTCATTGCAGTTTGGAGTTTATTCCCTGGCTGGAGTATAAACTAACCTCACCTGAAAAATGACAAACAATAATTTATTTGAAATTGAGAAAAAAAAAATTTCAATGAAAAAATTCAAATTCAATACTTACGATTTTGTTAGTAAAATGTTCCTATTTCAATATATTGATTAAATATTTATATTTCATTTTAAATAATAATACACTTTCAAATATCTATGCGTTAAATCAGCTACTTCAAAAACAGAATTTGGTGCCAACCTGGTGCCAACCTAACCAATTGCTTGTATATTTTAAAATTAATTATTTTGGTGAAATTGTTAATTTTAATTTTAATTTCTATAGCTATTTAGTTGAATTACTTTATAAAAATTATTTAATTAGTATGATTTTAATATACTTCATAAATATTTAAATAGTTTAGAGCGCGAATTTCAAACCAGAATTTAATAAATTTAGATTTGTGAAATAAATTTTAAAAGAATAATTTCAAGTTTCCTTAAAATAATATTAATAAAAATTCCTTGAGGTAGTCGAGTTATTTGAGAACGTTTAGACCAGTGATTCTCAACTTGTCGCGGTACACTTTTAACGATTTCAAAATTTGGCGGCACACAAAGAAAAAGATAAGTTTAAAAGTTGGTAATTTGTTCATAAACTTTTATATTAATTTTATTTCACATCCTGGGTGTATTAAAATTAAACTACGAAAAGTATATGAAAAAAGAAGGAAAATTCATATTTTTTTTAAAGCGATACTTATTCATATACTTGTATATTAATTTTAGCTCATATCCTGGTCTATTAAAATTAAACCACCAAAGTTTATGAGATATGAATGAAAATTCATATTTTTTTTTACAGTGTAGCCAAAAGAAAGGAATTTTTTACATATAAAAGATAGAGCTAACGAAAATAAATTTTAAGCTTTAATACAATGTATTTTTAATTTGAAACACTTTTCAAGCTCATTTTTGTTTATTTTAACATTTTTTCTCCATTAAGCGAATATTTTTCTTTTCTTTATAATGGAAATAATTTAATTCTTTGACCAAAGGCTAACAACGTTTTGTTTAATTAAAAAAAAAATGGAAAGAATACTTGAATTAAAACTTTTGAACAAACAAGTTAATAAAAATTGAATGAATGAGAAAAAACTTTTTTTTTTTTTTTAATGGAAGGTGGATCAGAAAGATGAGAAAAAGAAATGGGGGGGGGGGGAATTGAATAAAGTATGAAAAGTTGCAAACGTAGCCAGCCGATTGACCGAATTTTAAGACGTAGCAAGTCAGAGAGAGAGAGAGTGTGCGTCGTCTTTTTTATTATTCACTCACTCTCTTCTTTTGAGCCCGAAAAGAAGTGAGTCGATAACAGAGCACATCTCAGAGCAGTTGGCTCATCCCTGGCTTCTGATTTGCCTGCCCGCCTGCCCGCCTTCTTTGCCACCATGCATAGCAAAAGAGAGTGAGATTTCTTTATAAAATAACAACTAGCTCCTGCTTTTCTTCATTTTTTATTACTGACTTGTGAATTTAGCATTTCAAGTAAACATTCGAAAAAAATTCAAGTGATATATTTCTTTGAATGGTGGCATTTAAGAAAATTTTTACGGGAACAAAATATCATACGCTAAGGGAATTTAAAAGGTAAAGTTACCTCAAGGAATAAAAATAATAGAAAAAATAAATATTATATTTTGTAAATATAGGCCTGTCAAATTTGACATTAAATTGCAAAACCCGATAGAACGCTGCATTTTTGGTATGTTATTTGCACCCCTTAGGGGAGTGTGAAACCACATTTTGCAAGCAAAACAAAAAAAAAAGTTGTGCTACCTGCGCAATAAATACGTGAAAAACTGCAAAATTTACGGACTTTTTTTTTCAGTTTTAGCAGTTCACTTAAAAAACTATGGGCTTTTTGACATTAGTTGATTATACTATTGTGAAAGTATATTAAATTTGAAACAATTCAAGCCAACCCACAGCTCTATATCTCTAATAGTTTTTGAGATATGATGATTGAAAAATTTACATGCTTTTCAGAAATGTTACAATTTTCAGGATACGATTACAAGAGAATTATAAAGGTTAGTGACTCCGTTCTGCGCTTAAATGAAAGGTAATTAAATGTGCTAAAACTCAATTTATCACAACTTTTCTCTAAGCATGAGCGGATAAACCGATATTCTGCTTTAAACATAAGCAAAACTGAAAATTGTAACATTTATGAACATCTTGCAAATATTTCAATCATCATATCTCAAAAACTATTAGAGATACAGAGCTGTGGTTTGGCTAGAATTGCTTCAAATTTAATATCAAATTTAGCTTCCCTCGTGAATTCTGTTTCCACAGCTAGATTATTATTATTATTATTATTATTTGAAATTCCTATCGGGATCCCCGTTTATTTACCCGAGGTGCTTTCGTGTACGAAGACACACACCTCAAACCCAACCGGCCTCTGGCCGTAGCCATCTACCGGCACCCCGTGAAGTTACATCATTTCCTATCTCTAGCTCCTCCTCCTGCTTTCGTCTCTAGCTAGTGAACTAATCCTTATTTCTGGTTCCAACCGGCTCCTTATATCCAACCTCTTCTATGCTATGGAGGATGTCCTAGTTTTGAGGAGGGACTCCCTCAGCACCGGCGTGTAGCCTACTCCTTTCGAAGAATGCATCACTGAGAGGGAATCTTTTTTACGTCCCTTCCACAGGACGGGATGTCACAGCAACTCCCTCTCCTCGTAGAGTTGCCTGGGGGCTATTGTGGTGAGATCCTATATTCCAATCCAGGGCTTGCTTGAGGATTTGTTTACATTAAATAAATATTTTTATTTAATGAAAAATCCCGCATGCCCGGGGTTTGAACAGGGATCTTCTTTGTAGAAGCTGACACCCTAGCTCACTACACCAGCGAGCCCCCTATCCACAGCTAGAATACTCAGACGTTATAATCTGTTCTGAGAAAGAGGGAAAAAAAAAAAAAAAAAAAAAAAAAAAAATTTCTTTTCTATTTTAAGATGAATTGTATGTAATTACAGCCAGAGGATCACTCTGGAATCACTGTTTCTACAATTCTGTGAGTTATCCTATAATTTTAAGATTTGAGCTTAAAGGGCCCAGGTCCCGGGGATATAGCCCCTCCTGTCCGTCTCTGCCTGCGGCCCTGCCTATAATTTAACAATATATCAAAAAAAAAAAAAATCGTCTACGAAGCTGCAAAACTCTCTTAATCACAGTTAACTTAAGCATACTAGCTTTTAGTCTGAGGTTTAGCACCTTGGGTGGTGAATCATTAGCTCTGATTAAGAAGAAAGGGAAATATTTGCAACTTGATCGCCCATTTTTGTTTGGGGAGACGTTTCACACGCTTCTTTTTCGGGACCATCATTCATAATCCGATGAATAGTTCCAGAGATATAAGAAAAATAAAAAAATTGATTTAAAAAAGTTAAACTTTAGCCCGCCCATTCCGGGAGAGCTAAATATATTTCAATTTGTTTTTAGAAATTTAAAAATGATCGTAATCCACTCTAACCATCAAAATAGTTTTTTTTTTTTTGAAGGAATTTCCCTGGGCGATTATTTGTTAAAAGAGTATAATTAAACACTCCGTTTCCACATCAGCTAATCTTAAAGTTTAATTAATATTTTATATTTAGTGAGTTATGGAAATTTCCTTCCTCGAGTTTATATCTATTTGTGTATTTGAGAAACTTCTTTAAACTACATCAAGATGTTATTAAAACGAATTAATTTGTTCAGAGTGAATAGATGAAAACTTATTCAATATTACGCTACTAAGTTAGTAAAGCACCTTTAGAACTTTATTTAATGAAAAAACAGTAACGAGACACACTGCATGATAAATTAGCCTCTGTTTTTGTTTGTTTTTATACTTAACTAATGATATGAATAAATTTGGTGGAAAAATCAATATATATTTTTTACTTTCTCTTACCTCTATATATGTTAATATATAGAGAGAGAAAGTATTGGATTCATGTCAAAAATTCGATGTCGAGATTTTGATGGATCTTTACGTTTTGAGGTCCCCTGTATCCAAAAAAGTGGTTTTCGCGACATGGTCTGTCTCTGGGTGTATCTGTTCAATTTTAAGCATGAAGGAATTAAGTTATGAGGTTGAAATTTTATATTTAAGTTTCATAGCCTCCTGGACCGTAAAAATAAGCTTTTAAACAAAATCGGCCAAAGAGTACTAATACTTTACTGATGTACTTTTTCTATTTTCTCAAAGTTCGCTCTAAAGATTTTGATTAAAATTCAAAAATCAATTATTTTTTATGCTCTATAAAATATATATTCCAATTATGCCATTGAAATATTCTGAAGACCACTTTACTCTTGTACTTCAAGGAGAAGATAGGAGAAAAGGTTGTCATGGTAACAAAAAATAAATATTTTCCCATGTTTATAAATTTTACATCGCCCTCGGGGCTTGGTGTAGAGGTTAGCGTGCTAACCTCGTATACCAAACTTCGCGGGTTCGGACCCCAGGCAGTCCGATGATTTTATTTAAGCCATTTGGATACCAAATGGCTTAAATAAGAATGCCTGGACCCCATATATGTATATTAAATCAATAACGGTTTCGTAAATGTCTTATATGGCCTGAGTTGCCGAAAAGACAGAGTGAATGTGTGTGTGAGTGTGAATGTTAAAAAAAAAAAATTACATCTTGAATAATTTTTT